>OOFC01022764.1:0-66143 GCA_900323345.1 Pseudochromis fuscus
GATGGACTCTGAGCTTCACTGTGAATGAAGCCACAAAATGAGCTGTGATGCAAAACGTACACACTTGTTTTTGGTTGCAAACACATGCAAAGAGTATTTGGAGCAACCCATGCAGCACAGGCAGCGGTTTTCTTTAAATCTTTTAATAAACTCTAAATGTTGTTTTTAAACTCTC
Organism: Pseudochromis fuscus; assembly: GCA_900323345.1. NCBI lineage: Eukaryota > Metazoa > Chordata > Actinopteri > Pseudochromidae > Pseudochromis > Pseudochromis fuscus. The sequence goes on from OOFC01022764.1 coordinate 176, forward strand.
TGCTCTTCACGCACCATTCTGCTTCTAAACACGTGTTCCTGCCTAAAAATGATCCATCCTTAATAAAAATGTGCTAATCACTGTAAATGATGCACTTTGGGAGATCAGGGAAAGTTACCTGTCTCCTCTGATCCGCTGTCATGTCTCCTCCGGACGTCCCACACCTCCTCACACCGCGCTTGAACATCATTCTTACATCCTCCGTCCCTCTGCTCCTTGGAGCCGCCGTCCTGCTTCTTCAGATTGAGGATGTTGTCAATGGTGAACGTCAAGCACGCGCTCCGACTCGGGGCATCCTCTTTGCTCATGTTCCCGGGCATTTCATCCGCTCCTGCGAGATTCCTGAAACACCGACGACGTCTCCGGACGCTCCGAGCACCATTGCTCCTCGGTTGCGACTAGCGCACGGAGGAGCCGGTGCGCCGTAATTCAACGACCCGGAAGACTGCGGTTTAGCAGCTTTTGATTGGTGAGGTTGTGGGGCAGATGAGGGCGGGATGCAGATCCACGTCTGGCTGCCATATTGTAGCTTTAAACGCTTTTTTTCTGACATCAGAATTTATGCGTGGTTGGTGTAACACGAGACAAAGCAAATCTGTGCCATTTTTAGAGGTTTATGAACTTGAGAGGTTGTAAACATTATTATTACAGGGTGATGTCCAAGACTAATGCATTGTTGACATTTGACATTAAACCAAAACCCTTCTTCTACCTTGTCTTTAACACAATACCCTCCTAAAATATATATATTTCCCATCATCTGAGTTAGCCTCTTTCAAATGATGCACACCAAAACCAAATAAACAGAAAACGAAGCCACACAAAACCATTTGTGCATAAATTTTATTCACATGTGAACATAAAGTGTACAAAAAAGTCTGTATTAAAATCCTCTTAAATAAAAAAATTGTCAGTCAAATATTGCTAATGTTTCACTCCAAAATATTAACAAACACTGAAATGCCTTCTCATAAATGATCTAGTTTCTACACGTTGTAGACCAGGTCCAACACATCATGCATATAACTCCCATGTTATGAGCTCAAACAAGATGAAAAAAAAGCTGAAGCTTGTGAAATAATGTTCAGAGGGAATTTTAAACTCTGTGGTTGCATCATAAATTCACATTGTGTTGAAAAAAGATTTGCAGTACAAAGAAAAAAACATCTGTGAACATGTGAGTGAAGTTTGGAGGAATAAAAAACAGTAAAATGTAAGAAAAAGGTCAAACTCATGTGGAGCACAGGCTGGTTTCAGTGTCCTGCTTCGTCTGGACTTAAATGCTCATGAAGCTTTTTTTGTGTGTGTGTAATTCAGTTTTGTTTGTCAGATTTACAAAATAGTAACATCCATCATTTGTCAACATCACTTCACAACCACTTTGACCCTTATTTGACCCCATATGTGGATCATCTAAAGACTTTCTGTGACAAAAAAATCATCACAAAATATATGTTTGGAAACTAATTGTGTGAAAGGATTGTGTGCAGCTTAAATAGTCCAAAAATATTCCCCATAGTCACCACATCTATCAGTGAAGAGTAAAAATGACGTGCACATAATAAATGCTGAATCGATCATATTGTGCTGTTCAGTGGATTGTAAAGTAACTACAACCTGCTGAATCATCCACCTTCATCGAAATCTGATGCTTTTTATTCAAGTTGCTTCAAATATGTACATTTTGCAGCATTTTTCTTTAACTTGAGTCACAGGTTTGTGGGTCTCTTGTACTCTAAAGTCACACCAGTCCAGCCATCTGTTGTGTTAGGAAGGACACCGGGTGGCTGAAGGGGCCAGTCAATGGGTAGTTGATAGAATTAGAGAAGCCGACCACAGGTGGCGACACATGGGGGAGGCTGGCGAGCGTCACAGGTGTGGCGGTGTTCTCGCGATATAGCACGGGGACTCTGACGACCCTCTGGGCAGTGTAGGGGATGGTGGTGGCGGCGCTGCTGGCCTCCATGTCTGCAGTGATCTGCCTCTTCCACTTGTTCCTGCGATTTTGAAACCAGATCTTGACCTGGGTCTCTGTGAGCTGCAGAGACGCGGCCAGGCCGGCTCGCTCCGAGCTGCTCAGGTAGCGCTTCAGGTCGAAGGTGGACTCCAACTGGAAGACCTGACTCCGGCTGAACACGGTGCGTGTTTTCTTCTTTCGCAGCATCTTGACGTCACCTGAGAACAGAAGAAGCAGAGGTTTAGGAAACTGTGGCTTAACGCAGACCCCAACAGCTTTGATAGTGACATGAATGACATTGTACAAGTTTTTTTTTTACAATGGTATTTATATGGTTCCAGAAATAACCCAGTTTGTTTGTTCATGAGTTAAGTTCACTCTGGACCTAGGAAGTGTTAGCTACACCCCTGTACATCTTATGTGGCTCCCTGCTGCCTCTGATGCTTCCTACCAAGAAAGAAATTGCACCAAACCACAAGCTTTAGGAAATGTGGCCTTTTGTAAAGAGAAAAACAGTAGTTCTGCCCCAGGAAGCGTCTCACTAGGAGGAGGGCGCATGCGTGGTGACGGATCTCCGGTTGGTGGATTATTCATTTGCCCTCTCCACTTAGATTTCACCTGTGTCGCAGCTGTCCTCTCTGGAGATGCAGGAGGAGCGCGCGTCCTCCTCTTCCCTGTCGTCCATCAAACTGTCGTCCCCCTTGTCCTCCGGTCCATCGGTCTCCTCCGCCGGCCCCGGTGAAGCGGGGGAATCCCGCTCGCTGGCTGGCGCAGCGTTTGTGTGTTCATTCAAGGAGCTGGTCTTGTACAGTGGACCTGCAGAGGGATACCGTGAGAAAGGCGACGAAGCTCACTTTTAAATAATCTCACACACTGTTTGGGTCAGAGTTTGCACAGCGGGAGGTCGCGCGCATCCGTGCTCTCCACGTTTAGAAATAAGCACGCTGCTCTATTTGAAGCACAAGAGTGAAATTGTTGTGTGGATGCCAAACACTGATGGATGATAATTGGAAAGTTGGGGTGACGGAAATGGGGACAGTAAAACATGTTGCAGGTCATGTGCCACTTGTGGCCCATTGAAACACCAGAGGGAGAAGTTTTTACGCGGATGACAAATGTTAGATATGGAGTGACGTCCTATGTTATTATTATATTATGAGTGTTTTCTTTAGTAATTTGCAGATTTGTTTGTTTCCACCACCCACATGAAACAGTTTTCACCTCCATATGAGAATAACAGGTGATTTTAGGGTTATTTATGTCTCCTATCATTTCCATAACGTTCACCTTTATTATCAGATTGGCGCGAGCAAGTCAAATAAATGAGAACTCACTTCCTGTGTTTGGAAATGTTCCGCTCCACTTCAGCACCTCACTGCCGCTCAGACGCCCTGTATCCATCACCGGGCTGTGGATGGTAACTTTGAAGCCCGGAGTCTCCACCCGCTCCTCGGCTGAAGAGCCTCTGTCCGTCGTGCCCAGTAAATTCTCAATGTAAAAAGACGAACCTCTCGACGGACCGAATTTCGATCTCTGCGCTTTATCGTCCAGCATCGTGACTTTTCTTGTCCTTCCTCCAGCTCCTCTTCTTTTGTTTTGCCTTTTTTAAATTTCCCCAGATGTGGATATTATTCAATCATTCTCGGTAAAGCTTCTTATCTCTAGCCAGGGGTGTCTCGCGCTCCATCCCGACGCAGATCCGCGAGAGAGGACAGCCCGCTGCAGTTGTAAGAGATCCAGACAGAAAAATTTGTCTCGGGGTTTGAGCTGAGTGGCAGAAAGCGAAGAGGAAATACTCCAGAAAAAAAGGGACAGTGTCTCGCTCTTCAGAGCCTCTCTTGTAGGCTGTGTGATAGTCTGCCTGGAGGGAGCGCAGAGATGCTGTATTTAGGTCAATTAGGGAGCAAACCAAAGCAGAGATACGGTGTTGTCCTCAGGGCTGGAGACAGAGAAGGATTCATGAAGAATGGCACAGTACCGCCTATTGGTTACATTTGTCCATGCACACTTTATATTTGCTATCCACACTACAAATCTGCTTTTCTTTGTTTTCTCCTTCCACAGCGACCAAATAAAACACATGACCACGTATTTCTCTTAGAATAGATTTTTAATAATTTGGTTTTAATTACAATTATGATTATCACTACTGTTTTTAATGTGAGCCACATCCCGTTAGTTTGTTTCCATCAGAGAAAAACAAGAGTAATGAATAAACAAAATATCATGTTGCATTTTATACAAATTTATCCGATTAGTAAGAAGGATCTTGGCAAAAGTGACAAATTGTAAAGAAAAGTATTGATGAAAGTGACTCAGTTTTCCTGTTGTGTGTTAAGACAAAACAGATGAAGCTGATTAACGAAGTTTAAAGCTGCACGAGACAGTTTCCAGTGAGAATAACGGTGCGTAATGAACCCTGATGATATTGGATCTGTACGTTGACAATGACCGAGTCTCTGCGTAAAGTACAAAGCTGTTCATTTTTAATTTTCATCTTTCATATTTTGATATGTCCCCCTCCTTTAAACTACATTTTAAACCACCCTGAAACACATTTTGGATTTTTATTTTAGTCCGATATGGGATTTACACACATACATTAAACTATATAGCTAACTTCCATCTTAAATTATGAAACATCTAAGGTCTGTGCAAATGTGTTTGACACAAGAAGTCTCCTGCAGAAAAGTGAGCTTTAATGTTTTTACCTCAGTGTTAGTTGCAAACTTCACCAGTCAGCACAGAGAAACTTTGCACCTTCACAGATGGATGTGAAAACAGTTTTCTGGTGTCAAACTTTGCGCAGTGGCTCTCCAACATCCCAGATAACAATTTTAAAAAAACACATAATCTGTGGCAAAGCTATACATTTTCCTAAAGCATTTCCATTTTCACAACGTAACATTTTTTTAAGTTTAACTTGTTTACAATCGTGTACTTCCAAAAATGCGCACAGGCGTTGGTGAAGCCAATAATGTAATAACAGCCGATAATGTAATAAATTTGCCCTTTTTGAAATGTAATAGGCCAATAACGTAATAACTGGCCAATAAAGTATCCTGAACCAATAATGTCACAACTTTTGGCTAACAGCGTTATAATTTATTATTATTATTATTATTATTACTGCGTGATTGGCTCAGTTATTACATTTGCAATGTTTTCTTTTCATTTACCAGGCCAATAACGTAATAAGCAACCAATAACTTTTTACATTATCAATTCAGGACTTTTCTTACATTACTGGCCAGTTATTACGTGATTGGTCTATTACATTTCAAAAAGGGCAAATTTATTACGTTATCGGCTGTTATTACTTTATCTGCTGTTATTACATTATCGGCTGTTATTACATTATTGGCTTCAACAATGCCTGTGTGCATTTTTGGATATACACGGTTGCAAACACTTTACACCGATAATGTAATAAATTTGCCCTTTTTGAAATATAATAGGCCGATAATGTAACAACTGGCCGATAACGTAATAAAAGTCTTGAACCGATAATGTAATAATTTTTGAGCCAATAATGTAATAAATCATTCCATTATTGGCCAAAAGTTATTATGTTATCGGTTCAGGACTTTTTTTACGTTATACGCCAGTTATTATGTTATTGGCCTATTACATTTCAAAAAGGGAAAATTCATTATGTTATCGGCTGTTATTACTTTATCAACTGTTATTACATTATTGGCTTCAACAGGCATTAATAAATGTAACTTCCTGCTTCTGGAGTTGGTTTACAGCACAGGTCAGCGAGGAGCTTGATCGTTAGCTCAGTATCAGTGCAGCTTCACCACAGGCCAAAAATAATTCCTCACTTTCAAACTAATTGACAGGCTGAGACTGAGGTATTCCTCCACGGTTAAGAAATCTTTCCAAAGCCTCTGAACTCCAGATTATCCACGGAGAAATAATGTCTTTTTTATTGAGAGAGCCTTGAATGCCCGTAGATGGACCGACAGTGTGTCCCAGCTTAAAATGAGTTAATTAATGCTGAAAGTGGAAAATGTTTAGTCAGCTACGAAACTGTGAACGCTGGAGTAAAACACCAGTGCGTTTGGAGTGCTAATAGGATTGAAACACTATGAAAAGCTTACTTTCATGTGTAAGCAGCCTTGAACAAATGCTCAGAACATTCCTGGGTTGCAGGTTTTCAGGCTACAACGTCACCACCTCTTTGCACAGAAAGCACCACACAGGACTGAAGGAAACACAAGAAGATGAACAGAGAGCAGGAATAAAATCAAATCCATGCAGCTGACCAGCCAACAACAAACTGTTCTCATAGGAAATGCTCACAATTGTTCTCCATTGTGCCACTAAATTGACTTTATTAAAGCCTCTTTGTGAGTAATAGCCTATCAACCTAATACTCTGGAGTCTGCTCGGGGTGTAATACCTCCACAGACATTTTCAAATGAATTCCCCAAATTATTAAACTCATCGATAAACACGTCTGATGAGCCTGTAGCTTTCTGGCAGTGTCACACAGGCTGCTCCAGTTCATATTTGTGATTCATAAGAAGGGTTAAAAGTTGAATATTTCACTGTGGAAATTTTAAAACTGCTGATTAATACTCCAACCTGATATTAAAGCGTTTATAAGTTTGTTATTAGTCAGAAAACTAAAGACATTTAAGGTCAACAACCTTTCTGGCTGAAGATGAGCAATAAAAATGAAATATTCACAAGTTTAATATGCGATTTCTTAGGCGTTCATCACTCCACACTCTTCATCTGAACTGTTATTGGATTTTATATTTACTGATCATAAACCCAGCAGCTGACACCTCGTGCTGAGTCACTGTATGCGACTCTGATTGGTGCACAAAGGAGTGTGACATCATGTTTTTCAAAATGAAGTCCTGCCCACTTCAAAGCAGTCAAACAAAAATACATCATGTGTGAAACAACAAAAAAGTGAGAAGTTCAGCAGAAACCGTGGAGCTCATGTTGGATCTTATCTTTTAAGAAGCTGAAAATCTGCTTTCAATTTGTTGGTGTTTTTTAAAAATCACTATTCGATATTTTACAACAAAGATTAGCTTCAATTTATTTCTGTGTAAGAAACTTAATGTCTTTATTGTTTCTATATATTTCACAACGCTTCAGATTTCTTCTTACTTTAAGTGTTTACATTAGTTTTCTTGTTGGATGTGGTTGTTTATTCTTCGTCCTGTCCTGCAAAACAAACAGGAGTTTTACTGACAACATTATATTAAATATTATATTTATCTTCACATCTTGTGAGCTGCAAAAATATCAGAGATCATTGTACTGATGTGAGTCTGCAGGAGGAGTTGAGATTACCTTGAGATACTCTGTTTATCTAAAGATTTTTCTGCAGTTTTTCCCTCTTGCTCTTATTAACCAACAATAATTTATTAAGAAGTTCAGGATCTCGCAGTCAGAGATGAGACTGTATCCATACAAGGTAGAGATGATACATAAAAATATGTGTGTGGAGATTTTTTCAGAGAAAGTAATCGTCTATTTAGTCTCATTTCATTTTCAGCACTTTTTTATTTTAGGATTTCTCTATGGGACAAAAAAAAAGAAGTTTTTTTTGATGTGTCACATTTATTAAAGATGCTCATTAGGCAGAAAGTCCTTTGTGTATAAAATAATTATATTAATATTGCTCATGCATTACCATATAAGCAAGTCTGGTCTAAAATATTAATTTAGAAAAGCTGCCAGATCAGTGTCGTACTTTTTAGTAGAAGTTAATATAAATACCTGAAATTATTTTCTGTCAATGTCTAAATGATAGTTTCTTGAACTTGATAAGGATTTTAAAAAACAGTTAAATTATAAAAGAAGTCCTAAAAGAGAAAATATGTGGGATGGGAAATCTCGCCGTCATCTCTCCTGCTGATTACTCTGATTTCTTGGGGGCAGCTCATCCACAACAACACCGTCCAATCCAGCGGGGAGTCTAACCCCGTGTCATTACTGCTGTATATGTTTATGTTTCCATACGCAGGATGGGATTCTGTATATTAATAGTCCGGGATCCTCCACATCATTATTTCTGGCACTATAATGGAGCACTGTGTCGAGGCAAGCTGTTGAGGTCAAAGCCATGGCTCAGAATGCAAGAGTGTATATGAGGTCAGAAAGGTTCAGACATCTTAGGTCAGCCTTCACAGAGCCAGTCAACCAGAAGGCCCCTTTATGGCACGCCAAGCTGGGAGTTATTGACCAATCTGTCTGTTTTTTTAGGCTCTCCCTGCGTTTATCCCACCCTCGGTTTCTCCATCTTTCTTATTCAAAACACTGAATTTCCAGCCATCAGATGAGATTTTAAACCTGCTGTTTCTCTGGCAGCTCATGTCAAATGGGTCAGCGTTGGGCCCTGCGTGAAAACAGACCTCCAGGCTCCCGCTGTCACTTATCAGAAATGCTTCTTAATCTGCGTTTTATACCTGCTCAGAAACTCCAAAAAGAACACTCCAGATTACAACCATCGAAACTGACACATACTTCTCCTGCTTAATCCCTATTAGCCCTCACCTCACTGCACCCCGAGCCCGATTCATTGGGACAAACCAAAAGGCATTCTGGGAGCTGTTTGGTTTATTGCAAAAGCTTTTCGCCGTCTTGCACAAAAGCCCGTTAACAAAACAAAAGTTGTTTTTCTTTTTTGGAGTTTTTGTGAGTTTGAATTTTATCTTGCAGAGAACTAAAAACAAACCACATCCGAGGCTTGGCTGAAGTAAACCGCTGGTGCCTGTTTGTTTAACCCTTGAACAGCAAATTAACCCCTGTTAGAGCCAGCTTGTCAGTTCAGTACAAAGGGGGAAAAGGCTTGATGTGGACTATCTGCAGCCCCTCTGTGCACATCGCAAACACAAAGAAAATTTGAACATTTTTACCTCAAAATGCACATTACAGGGGTTTCTCAGTCAGTGGCTCTTTCCTGGTTAATCACAGATAAATGCAGCCGCCAGCAGGAAACATCCCTGTGGGTTGGGGTGGGAATGAAGCAGCACTTCTGATAGAGCTCCAGCACAAAGCACCGAGGCGGATGGGACATCAGATCAATGAGAAAGCATCAGCTTCCCTCTAATGCCACTAATGTCTTTAGCTGTGCCAGGAACCGAGGTCAAATGTTAACGTAGCAGCAAAATAACAATTGAAGGAAGGACTTGTTGGTAATTGTTAAAATTTAAAGCCTTTTAAAAACTCCTCCACACTCCTCAGAGTTGAGCTGTTTTTCCTCCCCGGTTTGTGCAGCACACACTCGTTCTGACCCTGCAAGTTCAGATTGTTTTTATCACTCAGACTTAAATAAACGTCTCAGATGTGAAAAGGGGAAAAGAAGAAGCTGAAATAGAGGAATCGCGTGAGAAAGAAGTCGGGTACACTCAAGGTAGCAGCTGACTGCCGGGGAGAGTGCACTGCCCTCCGAGGTCAAAGCACTTCTGTCATATTAGCTTACACACAGGGTCCATATTTTTCAATAAATCATGGCCCTGAAGGAGAGCAAGGGAGTGCACAGGCTATTAGAGCTGCAGCCAGCCCTGCCTGTGGGCTTCCTCCAAAATACACTGCTGAATTACACTTAATGAGGAAAGGGCCTGAGTTTAACAGGGTCCTACTGAGAGATGCAGCAAGTTATTATCAATATACCTCAAATAATATTGTTGCCTATGAATTAAAAATTCATTAAAGTGATGCAAACTGAAACAAACTTTAAGGATAAGACTGAAAAAAGCAGAAAGAGATGACAGAGCTTTGAAAAAATGTATTTAAGTGTGAGTTAAGTGACTGAATTAAAGACAAAATGAAGGTAAATCAATAATATAGAATTTATGAAAATATGTATATATATGTTTTAAACTTAGATCTGGGAAAATACTGAACTAACTACATGCTGGGTTAATTTAAAATACTGGGTAAAAATATCAAAATATTGGATAATGTAGTGTTAATATTTACATTATGTCATTAATTAAGTTTATATTTATTGCACTAAGACAGAAATAATCTTAATAAAATTGTGTCTCCTCTCTCTCTGTGTTGTGCTCCTCCTGATTAAACTTACATGCAAACGGCGCACAGCAAGAAAAAAACCAGAAGCGCCATGAAAGATGAAAGAGTCCATAATGTGCGCCTGCGGGACAGATTTCCACACAAAGTCCTGTTTTCCCTCCTCTTGTCACGCAAGTCCTTTCACTTTAACTCACTGCTGCTGCCCTGGGAATCCAACCCGCAACCTCCTCTGCAGTCACGGCCCTGACAAAGTGACAGGATTTATATTTATTATTTTCTTGATGCACCTTTTACGCATACAACCACGATGATGGCCTAGAAACCCCCATGAGCGTAAAGTGGATTGTTATTATTATTATTTTCTAATACAAGTTTTAGATTTTTACTTTTTATTTGCACAACAACAGGACTCTGCTCACGCACCACAGTGTTCATCGTGCTAAAGAAGATTATTTACATTTCTGGACAGAGATTAGAAAGTCCAGAGCTTTACCGCATTTAATCAGTTAAAGGCGCAAACGATTAGTGTCAGATTTGTTACAGATAATTGACTCGGTGGGTTTTGAAATAAGTTGTTTACTTGTAGGAGAAAATGTTTGGTCTTTGAGGGAAGGTGCGTGACCCTGAGGTTTTTTTTTTCGTACAAGGCCGAAATAATTATACTGCTGCTGCGTAAGACGGTGAATGAACGTGGACGTATGTGGACACACAGAAATATGATTTATTTCATTTGATCTCATCCAGTCCAACAGGTTTTTTAACATTGTAAATTTTTGTATATTTTAGTATTATTGATAATTATTATGATTATTTTTAACTTAGGCCTCCCTCCACCAACCAAACTTTACGCAGACCCAAATCAAACTTTAAAGAGAATTGAAATCAGTATATTACAACCAGGTAACTCTAATATATTTTATCATTTATTTGTGTTTAGATTAAGTTTTTCTGGTTTGAAGACTTGAAGACTGCGGTTTTTCTTGATTCTGATTGGCTGAACGGGAAAACGTTGACGAACTGACATCGATTATCTTTTAAACTTTATTGAAAAATAATCACCACTTACAAAACACTAAACACCATTTTTATTATCGTTAATATTATAGGCTAATTATTGTTGTCGGTAATATGATGATGATGATGATGATGATGATGATGATGTAGGTTAATGAAAATTCTGTTTTACTTTGTAGATGGACATTTCTCTTCAGAGTGGTTCAAGTAAATAAACAGGCTGATGCTTCTTAACATTTACATTTAATTTCACTCTAAATTATGCAGTTTTACCAACTCATTTATATCTTCCAGCGATTTTTTTTAAAGTAAAAAGTTTATTCTTTTTTTTTTTCTTCGTGACGTTTTACTTTTAAGATGCAAAAATGTCATTTTAAAAAGATGTTAAAACGCTAACATCCAATGCGTTGTTCCAGTCTTATCCATGCTGCACAAAATAATAAAATTCAGGAAAACTATCAGGTCAGATTGGTATGGAAAGCAAAAAGTTGAAAAAAAGAATTAGATTTAAAAATGAAAATGATGTGTTTACGTCCCTTCTTAATCTGCATGTTGAAGCTTTGGATCATTAAACATGGCTCCTCCCATCCTCAGGGTCTGTGGTTGTGTTTGAATGCAGAACTTTTTGGTAAGTGTGAAACTAATAACCATTCTGGCAAATAAAGCATTTTTATTACATCATCACTGTAGATTTATTTATTTATTTTTATTACACATACAATAAACAGATCGAGTCCTGAAGTTCGTTGCTTCTTGGAGCCCACATGTTCCTGATTACAAATCAGACGATCTTTTATTTTGAAAGTGCTGCAGATTGTGTGTGTGTGTGCTGATAATTTTTTGGATTGTGTGACATGAAAGAAACTAATTTGCAGTTGTTTCAGAGGGAGTTGGTGAGGGAGGTCGCTGTGAGGCCTGGAGCTGTTTTCAGTGCTCAGGCCTAAAACTGCACTTATTAGTAATCTGCTGTTTGTGAGGGAAAATGGAGAAAGACTGCTTCATGTGCTGGCTGTTGATGATGAAGGGTATTCTGGTTTATATCACTGGATGTGATGAAGAGGAACAGAAAAAGGTGAAGTTTCAGCTTTGATTAGTTTGAGAGTTCAGTGTGGTTATTATATTTGTGCTTTCTTAAAGAGTCGTGATCCGAAAAAATAATGAGCCAAAGAAACATGACTGCAGATGTTAATTATTTATACAAATAAAGAGCAATTAATTGTTCAAAGGAAGTGGATTACACCGTATGAAAACTTCTGAAAGTATCGCATCAGTGTATTATCCTGCAGTACCACTAAGATCCAGCTGAGGGCAGCAAAGTACACTTTCCAAGCTGGAAATAAATGAAATAAAATAATAAAATAATAATCTGGCAACAGTATTATAATGTATTCTTTATTTATCTCGACTTTATTTGTTTCTGAAGATGAATATAAAAATATTAAAAAGGTTTCTCATCAGAGAAACCTTTTTGTTTAAATGTTATGATGTGAGAAACTATTTCAAGCCACGAGTCAGAAACTTATTTTGAAATTGCAAAAAATGTAGAAATTTGTGTTGAAGTAACATATGATGCTGATCTGCAGTAGCTCCAGATGCTTGCACGGCAGAGGACAGTGCAGACTGCATGTCTGTAACACCTGACTATCGTCACTAGATGGCAGTGTTACACTTAAAGAGTCCCAGCTCTGCTCAGTTACTGCTGCTCCTGCTTCATTTTGTTCATTTCTCTCCTTGAAATGAAGAAACGTGTAGAAGCTGTAACGTACCTCATCACTGATTTCAACAGACTGATTGTGATGCAGAGAAAAACATTATTGTTGAGTGAATTACTGAGTCCTGCACGTTTACAGTTCACTAACACTGGATCAGACCTGACCTGAGTTTACACACACACTGTACTTTGGTAATGAAAGTTTGACATCCCTGTTAGTTTTACTGTTACATCCTTTTAACTCTTACATGTGCAACATTTTCTACTCTTTTTATTAGTTAAATTGCAAACTATTAAAACATTTTATGCAGTGGAAGGAAATATATCTCTGAGGTATTATCCCTGTTTTGTACCCCAATGAAAGTAATTCATATTTTTTTCAGAAAAACATATAAATTGACAATGAAACAACAATGCTAACCACACAATGTCTTTGTAGATGTTGGGAATCATGTTGACATTAATAGAAATGTTGAGTGTATTTTTGAATGGATCGATCCATCTCCCCTTCAGTGGTTATGATTTGAAAAGCACCTGCATCCCTCCTCCACCCCCACAGCTCGTTGTATCTCCAAGGATACAGAAAACACTGAAGGGTTAATACTCCTATTGCATGAAGTTTAAATATGTAATTACAGTATAGCTCTGCTCGCTTCAACCTGAGCAGAAGCCTCATTTTTCACACTGAAGATAATCATGAATAGAAGCAGATCAGTGGGCTCAGCAACACCACCACATCTACTAATAGTGGTGATGTCCTTTTGGTGACCCGACAGTATGAAACATATATGTATGAATATGCATTTATAAATAAGCAGCTGGCTGCAAAAAAGATCAGTGTCTGTGCTTCTGCAGAGTTTGGATGGTCTGATAACACACGGCAATTTGTTGTGAGTATTTTGGTTTAACTACACAATGGGGGAAAAATTACATTAAAAACATTACATTTAGAAATGAGCTGCAGCACACTAATGTAACAAAGTACAAATGTATTCAAGAGTATAAGTAAGAGAATAATGTAGTTTTCTTACTCTAAGTTGTGTACTGTGTGATACAACATGAGCAGACTTATCACCCTAATAATCCACAGTTAGTATGCACAGAGCTGCGTTTAAAGCTGTACTTGCGCAGGCCTGGTGTTTATTGCTTCTTCTCGCAGCGCACCGAGAGGCCATAAAGCCCCAGTGCCATCCAAAAACCAATCAATGGGAAGCTCATTAATAGATCATTTACTAGAATAAAATGGTAAAAGGCTCATCTGTCACAATGATTGTGTGAGCTGCTACAGAACAAAATTACATTATCATCTGTTACCTGAGATTATTATGTCTCTGAGCAGAAAATGTTACCGTGTCCTCATATAACCAGAGGACTGCTGCTCCACATAGGACAGACACTCATACATCTTCAACAAAGGAACATTATTACATGGACTGTGTGGTGTCAGGAGGGCTGTATACTCCACTCACTGATCAGTCTTTATTTACTAATTAGTGGTGTTTCACCACAAGAGGGCAACAGTGTTCAGTTTACAGCATCAGTTCAGCTGGATTATGCCTGGTGACACTTTATGCTCTCTGAGGTTTTTTAATTTGTTAACCTTTCACCTCCAAATGTCCACCTGGACTTTTTATGCTTATTTTGATTTCAAATTTAACATGCAAAATCTAACATTCATGTGCAGTCGCTACTACTCTCAGAGGTAAAAGGTCAGGGTTAAAGAGTCTTTTACTGTAAATCCCTGTTATCAGATTTTAAATCAATATCTCAGCCAACTTAGATTTTTGTGAGCCTCTGCACTGTCATGTAAAACTGTAAGAGCTGCATGCTACCCAATTATTTACCCAGCTCTGTGTTTTTCTCAGTCGAATTTCCAAGTGGCATGGGTTGAAAATTAAGGCGAGCACGAATCCGTTGCAATTATGCATGGGCGGCTAGAGACATGGTGAGTGCACGTCTGAGGTGGTGTCTCGGCCCCTGTGCATAATGTACAACTTAATTCATTACAAGGAGACAGAGGGCTCCTTCGCATGCTCGCATGTCTTTTCTCTCCGCACCCCATCGAATAAAATTAGTCCTTCAGAGGAGCTTCGATGGGGAATATCGCCTGTCACGAGGTTCTCATAAAGGAAAAGGAACCAAGAAAAAAAAAATGATGGCACGGGGCGAGCTCTTGTAAGAGAAAAACACTTCCATCATAATGCAAATTAGTGTTGCTGGGCTTTCATATCAACTGATTTTTAAAATCAGTGTGCGGGTGGCATGGGCTCTGCTAGGAGGCATTTCCTGGGAGTCCAGTTAGACTCGGTCATTTGCATTGCCTCCAGCTGTCTTTTTTCTGAGCACCACCACCGCCGCGCATTAGAAAATCATTTTATTCTCCAGTGGAAAACATCTTATTTAACAAGACACAGATGCAGCAAAGCACAGAGCAGCGCTGAGCATCCTCTGCAGATTTACACACTTTGGTACATGAGGAGTTGTCACTTTTCTGATGGGCTGTAAGTTTGTATCACAAAAATGATTAAATCTCTCTGTATGCAGCTCCCCATTTCTCCTGCCTGTGTATTATTTGCAATCCCATGCAGCTGAATTGGAGGCTTGTGCATCACAGCCCTTTCACTCCCCTCCACTCTTGATCTTCAGAGAGCAGAGAGCACAACACCACAATGGCTTTTCACCACCTTATCAGCCTCGCAGATGGTGCTGCGACTCTCAGCCTGACTGTGCTCCCTCCTCTTGCTTTCGTGCCGCTCTGCCAGCTGCAGATGTGCACCCCACCACCTCTACAACCCCACCGCGCTCTGACAGGGCAGAGAGGCCACAGGTGGCCAGCGTACCTGTCGCAGACCTGAAACTTAATTACAGGCTCTCACTGATCTCAGACTTTTCCGCTGTGCTTGTGGCCTCTGTGTGTGTGTGTGTGTGTGTGTGTGTGTGTGTGTGTGTGTGTGTGTGTGTGTGTTGGTATGCAGGACAACACAGTCACATCCAGAGCTGTAAAATGTGTGATTCTGGTTAACGATGGAGGTAAAATCCTCCCTGGGTATACCCTTATGTAATCTTTTTTCCCACAAATGTTCAACTTGTACTTCAGTGAGTGATGTCTTTGATCTCATTGGATGACCTTCAGAGTTGTTGTTTTTTTTCATTGAAGCCTCCCTCAGTGAAAACGTGTCATTTGTTGTGGCACTTCTGAGTCTCCCTGAGATCTGGTGGATTACTCCCAGTGGGATTGTGCAAAATGTCAGGCCTGGATGAAGAGGAGATCATGTTGTTGATGACTCATTCATCACTTGTTATGTCACTTACATTTCACTACTTTTAAGATGCACCTCTGAGTACTTACAGTGTCTGATTTCTGCTGAGTAAGACTTTTGAGCCCAAGTTTAATATCTGAATGATAATTTTTCCACATTTGCAATTTAAATATGCAAACCCTTATCAGTGATACTTCTCTTTAATGCATAAAGTTTAAACAGATTTCTTAGCTCCCAGGTCCGTTTCAATCAGTCCATCCCCACCAGGACCTTGACTTCTTCTTATCCTTGCTGCTAAATTATTTATCAGTGCCCTCCTATCCTGACACTGTGAGTGTGGCCATTATATTATGCATGAGGTAAAGAAATACACAAGGTTTCTGGCTAAACAATAATGTTGTGGATTAATCTGCAGCTGAATCAAATCCTTCAAATTGCTTAAAAAACTAATTCACTCTGGGTTTTTTGTGAAACGATGCCCTTGCTTCTTATTCTGACCTTTGCCAACAGTCCGTGAGGAGGGAGGTTTTGTGGAGATAACAGCCACCACTGAGCCAGGTGCAGAAATAATAGCTGTTCTCCTGAGACTACGAGAAATATAAAGTCCCTGACAAAAGGCTTTCTGCGCTGAACAGCAACAAAGCTCTTAAACGGAGGCTGCACTTTCCTCACAAATGTGAAAGACCTCAATTTGAGGACTGTACACAAGCAGGAAAGTGGGTTAGAAAGGCTGACAAGACGTTAATCATCCAGAGGGGTTGTAGTTGAGGCCTTTTTGCATCTTAAAGTCTTCATGAGAAATACCGTATTTTCCAGACTATAAGTCACACATAAAATCCTTTAATTATCTGAAAAATCAACTGTGCGCTTTATAATCCGGTGCGCTTTATGTATGGATTCTGGTTGTGTTTACTGACCTCGTACCAATTTTATGGTGGTGCATGGCGCTCAAAAATCTGTCAAAATGTTTTAGTACGACTTTGGTAAACTACAAAACCACACTGCTTGATGGATTGTGGGAGCATTACGGCTACTGAAGTCAGGAGCCAAGCGGAGTGATACGTACCACAGTACTATTACTCCGCTCGGCAGTACGTATTACGTACCACAGTACGTATTACTCCGCTGACACGCAATACTACGGTGTGTATAAGGACCCCAAAATGGTATCTGTTAAGAGACAGTCGCTTAATGCGCTTTATAATCCGGTGCGCTTTATGAAAATAGACCCGTTCATTCTCGTTCATTGATATTGCGCCTTATAATCCAGTGCACCTTGTGGTACAAAAAATACGGTAGTCTTCACCTTCTGTTTTAGTGCTGCCTTCAGGCCAATCAACCTGTAGCCTCAGCAAGAGGACATTCACTTTATTGACTCACAAAGCAGCACAATCACCTGATGACATTGGCGATAAGATGCTGCCATTAACAGCCGCATTGATCAGTCTAATAAAGACAATTTATTCCAGCTAAGAGGATGTCAAGCCACACAGCAGTTAATGTAAACCCTCCTCTCACAGAAATACAGAGAAAATGATGATTGTGCTTGTATAACATAATGAGTACTGCATCCAGATGATATTATATTTCCCATGAAGTAACTGTATTATCGAAATCAAGGCTGCTGAGCAACAGGATGCCCGTGATTGTTGAACACTGCAGTGGGGCATTTCCATCATGCTCTCAGGATGTAACACAATAGCTGGTGTTTTCTCTCCTGTTTATGGCTCATGTCAATTTTTATGGGGATTATTCTGTGGTAATGCTTTGCTGGAGAAGTAACTGGAGATGCCGTCAGAAAGGTTTTAAAGCAGTAAATGTGATTTCAGCTGCTGCAAATTGTTGCTATTCCAGGTAGTATTAAGGCTTGCTCGTGTCTTACTGCGTTCAGTACTCGGAGCCTGTACTTCTTCAGGAGACTCCAAGGATTTTACTTTGAAAGTCAGACTGAAGTCAGTATTACCTTCCTGTTTGACCCTCTCATAGAAATTATGCCCGTGAATTGTTTGGGCCTGTTTTGTGTCCTTGTGCAACTCTCAGTATGTGCACAATATGTATTTATTTTATTCATCAGGCGCCAAATTATTGCATAGGTCAACTCAGGGACCTTAGAGAGAAACTCAACTCCCCCTCGAGCAGCACTTAGCAACAATGGCGAGGAGAAAGTCCCTTTGGAGTGCAGGAAAAATGAAAAGATGACCATATGAGCAGGTAGCTGCTGATCAGAAAACCCCAAAGCCGGAGATACCTGCAGAGAGGACGAAGCCTAAATGACAGCACAGAGAAGACAAAAGGTTAATAACACACCACAGTGATACATAAATACACAGAAGAGGGAGGACAGAAGAGGTTGTTAGTGCACCGTGGGAGATCCCCTAACAACCTACAGGGCCAAAGGAGCATAACTAATGGATGGTTTTGGGGTCACCTAAGCCAGCTGTATATGTGAGCTTTACAGTAGAGATGAAGGCTCGTAACTGTAAGAAGCCTTGTTAGAGTCTGAAATGTAACAATGTCCTGAAATGTGACAATGTCCTGAATTGTTATAAAAAGAAATGTAATAAAAGCAAAATGTAACCACTGGGCAATAATGTAACAAGATGCTGAGCTCAACAAGGAAAAACTTTATTTAAAACATTATGGATTTGGTTACATTATTTTTATTACACCTCAGGCTCAACACTTTTATTACATTATCGACCAGTTATTACATTTCTGGTTTTATTACATTTTTTTTAATAACAATTCAGGTCGTTGTTACATATCAGGCTCTAACAAGCCTACACTGAGAGACACAGGCTCTATCAGGATAATACACAGTCTTTAAGATGTGATGGGGTTTGGTCTTTAGAGGAAAGGATTTAAAGGAGATATACTGGTTTTCTGGGAAGTTTACATAAGTCTTATACGCCTCTAGAACATGTCTGTGAAGTTTCTTGGTGAAACTCTGCTTTGATCCTGTATTTCACTCTGCCTCAAAAATGCTCTTTGTCAGCTGTGGCCTGAACGCTCTGTTTTCTGGTGCCTGTCGCTTGAAGACGCTTCCCTCAGTTGCTCTGCACTGACGTCAGGATGCCATCGCCATAATCAGCAAACCAGCACAACGTGAGGAATCGTAAATGAGAAAAATCCACTCCGCTGTGAGGCTGGCAGCCTGTGTAACGAAATGTGTTGGTTTTTACAACTCAAACAGAGTTTTGGCTGCACTCATGTCGCGGCCAAACTTTTCTTGTAACAGAGAAATCCAAGAAGGCGGATCCTATGCTACTGACGCTGTGGGAGACCACGTGGGATACTCTGAAGGGATTGGCTAACAGCATCTCTCAGACCCTGTGAGACGTCATCTGCTCCACCTTTTTTAAACCTGTTTTAATATCTCACTGTCAGCGGACTTGGAGGTAAGACAAATACCAAACAATACATACAAAAGACTTAACAAAGTGGATTTTCCATAATATGTCCCCTTTAAATGTATTTTGTAAAACACACCAGGAACCAAAATGATGCTACTTTTGTAAACACTCAGGAGCATATACATACTTGGAGATGCTCAGTTGACCCAGATGGTTGTAAATCAAGTTTGAAAGTTACATCTTTGTTCCTCTTTGTGACCTGAGGAAAGTGGAGCACCACACCAGCAGTAAGAAGTCCACGCAGAAACATCAAGGCTGCTCGAGCATTGTCGTTGTTCTTCCACCACCAAGCAATCGTGGCCACGTTGTCAGATATTCTGGGTCGTTTGCTCCCAACATCACATGATGGCGAGGTTCTCCTGCTGATAAACAGAGCTTTGTAGGTCATGATTAAGGGATTCATTTGTCTCCGTCTGCTAAGTTTCAGCCTTCCAAGTAATTAAGGAGCTGTGGAGCACTGAATGCTGGATGGCCTCAGGGGTTCTCACTCTTACTTTCATGCATCCATTAACAACATGGCCAATGCCTTCCATATGTACTCTCATGCTCGGGGATTTGTTGCTTCCTTCATGGGAGTCCTCATGTATATTGCAATTGATGTTCATTGAGGCTTTTCTTTTTTCTTTCTTAAAAAGAAAAAGAAGAAAACTAGTGATATAATTAATCCGTGATATAGCCTTTGTTCTTGTTTATAAAAGCACATTGTAACCTGTAGCCTGAAGGTATCTACATCACATTTTATTCTTGGTCCTATAAATGTAAGGTAGACATAGAAAACAGGAGGTATTATTCAATTTGATTTATTAAATCGTAAAAACACATTTATAACAAGAATATCGAGACAAGTTCATTTTAATCTTATTACTTTTCAGCCCTAATCCCGTTTTGGCTCGGGCAGAATCTGTATAAACACGGGGTCTCAGACATCAAAAGCCTCCTGCAATAAACACAGATGTCACAAACAGGGAAATTTGGATATTCATTCAATGATTCATCACAGTGTGCAGGTGGAGCCCCCAGTGTGCACACACAACAACTCACAAGGCTGCAGGATGTGCATAAAATCTAGGACTGAAAAATACAAATGCTCAATAGGTGCACACAGTGAAAAGACGCGGCAGGGACTCCTGAATTGTTCACTGACTGACAGCTCATCAGAAGTCCCAAAACGTTACATTCAGAAGACATAAAATGAGATTTTTTTTTTTCTCTTTAACAGATTCAGAAATACAATTATTATCTTCACTGCCTTCTGCCGCAGCGTGGGAGAAATGAGGAAACGCTGCAGATAGAATTGCAACAGATACAAGGTCTTTGGGGGGAGAGCCTGGATGTCTTTTTATTATGCAATTCAAATGTTAAAATACCTCCATGCACAGAATCCAGTCTGCAGTCCGGTGTGAAAAAGGTTAGATTAGACTTAATTAATCCCTACAGGATATCTGAATTGCAGATGAGCAAGAATATAATATGACCGTTGGCATAATTAATTACTTTTAATATGATATTTCTATTATAACGCTGCTGGACACCAGTTATAATTGTGGAAAGTGTGTTTTTTCCCCTCCATTTATCTGTGCTACCTTCTCAGGGGCTGGTACAGTTGAGATAGCCACATGTGCTTGTTTAGTTTTGTGCAAACAGCAGCACAAAAAATGAACACTGACAACAACACTGCAGCAGATATTCCTTGGAAAACACTTTTCGGTGAGACAACTGCACACCTTTACAAACCTCCCACACTTTTTAACACCATTTTCTCGACTCTTTGCAAACTGAAAGTATTGATTGGATTCTGCTCTTATTGTGTGGATCTATTACTCTGTAGTGACGTCACTGCTATTAAAGTTTTGCTCTTTTCTTCACAAAACGCCCCCTTATTTTTTTCTTTTTTGTCAAAATACACAAAGTGCTTCTCTCTGAACTACAACAGGACAGACATCAACATGACAGCAGCAGAGGTATTTATGCTGTGAGTGTATTGACCCGGTGTCAAACAATGCAATCAAATAGATTCAAAAGTCTTTGTTGTTTGCTAAACGCTCAATTTTTGACCCTTTTTTCTTTTGTCTGCCATATTTGACATCAAGACTGAGTAGATCTGTAGATATACTGAATAGTATTCCCGACCTTCACACGAACAATCTGGCAGAACGTGAAATATTTCGTATAATTACAGCAACAAGCACCTGAACTTTAAATTAATATGAGTGAATAATGATAAAATCTCCTTTTTTCCAAGTAGTTTTTTCACATAAAATTGTTTTTTTAAAATTCAAACCTTATACTCAGATTAATAATTGATACAATTAACTAAAACTTGTACAATCCTGGACTTATTTTCACCTCAAAAACAAAGAATAAATGCGTTTTTATCCAATTTTACTTGTAATAGTGGAAAAGTATTCTTGATTTTTGGCCCCAGCTGCTGGAAAATTGCAAAGCAGTTACAAGGTTACTATTTTAACGACGTAGTTCAGTTTTGAATAAAAATGTCAAACACGAGCACTGTCATTTGTGCCTTTTTAAATAAAGACTACTTACCGTCTCACAGATGGACCAAATCTCATTGACCCCGTGAAGGTTGATGGTGAAAGCGACATTGAGGAAAATATACGGTCGTGTTTACCATCACGTGTCTGTGTTTAGAGACGTATCACACTAAAGAATGAATATCAAATCACAGATGGCGACAGGAAAATTGGTAAATAGGAGGCAGTGAATGTGGACTGGAGCTGTGATTGATACCATTTAAATGTAGGTCATCTTCCTCCACTGACATCACTGTGATGTTTGTGCTACAGGTGTTGTTTCTCATCAACAACACATTCACAAACATGGTGGGATATTTGCATCTTCAGCCTTCAACGCAGGATAATATAACCTGATGCTCAGCTGATTTCCCTGCTTGCTTGTCTTGTAATATTCAATTGAGGGAGGAGCGGTTGTTTCAATAATTCCTAATGGATGATGAACACTCAGATGTGGACTGGATGAGGCACGCTATTAACTTAAAATCCCAGACCCGCCTCGGGCTGAGTCCCCGTTAATGCAGAAAGCAGTGAAATGGCAAAACTGCTGTATCAATACTTCCTCTGCGCTCCCATCTGATTTCCCACCTCCTTTGGCTTCAAGGCTCATTCCCAGGTTGTATGCCTTTTTATCTGAAAGAGAAAATTAAATGCAAACCTCCAGTCAATAAATTTTCTTTGACAAAGCATGTTGGAAATTATGCTGTGCACAAAAGTCAACAGTTGAAAGTTAATGCGGCGATATAATTAACATTCATTAGGTTTCAGGGTGATTTTATTATACTGAAATCTAGGAAACAATTTGCAGTGCTTTGTGTTTGTCTTCACAAATTACCTCATTTTGTTTCTCGCCACCCTCCCGCTGGTATAAAGTGCAACACCACGGGCCTGCAGATGCTGAATCAAATCCAACCATCACACAGCGAGCACACTCTGCCAGCCACAGTGTACCTAACGTCAGCCTGTGCAGGATGAGTCTTGGGTCTCTGTGTGGATGGTAAAGAAAAGGGGCCTGGCAGGGAAACCAGTAGGAGCACTCCAAGCTTTTCTTTGCATGAGATGTGGTCTCTGATGGAGGCCACCATGGCTCATCTCTCCAAGCTTTTGTTCACATGAAAAAGAAGTGATGTCACGGTTATGAAGCTATTAAATCTTGAAAAGGAGCTACTTCAGAGAGCTGACATTAAACGGGGGTATTGTTAGATACTGTAAGCTATAAGTGTCCCACTTCTCTCACCCTCTCAACATCTGAGGTTGTTTATGTTGGGTTGAATGTGGGATTTCAAAAAGACTGCAGTCACGAGTCCATTAAGGACACAGGACTCATCTGGAGTGCTTTTTATTTATTTTTCAATCATTTGTCAAAACTTGACACAAGTTGTCATCATAGTGAGGATGGCATTATTGCAGTGTCAAAGCTGGCTCATTATTTATACCATGGAAAACACTGTTGGAAAAATATTTCACAATAACACCTGAGCCTGCAAATTGCCATCTGGACTTTTTATGCTTATTTTGATTCAAATTTAACATAAAAATCTAACATTCATGTGTAGTTGCAGTGTTTTGTTCACTAAAACTCTAAAATCGAAATCCATTTTTGTGTTTTTCTGCTATTCTTGCTTCATCATTACTGTCATTACACTCTTACAACACTACACTCTGACTCTGACGTTCTTGCGCAAAATAGCTGTCTACCATAGTTTGACCGACTAAGACAGAGAAACCAACTCACTGCTGCTAGTTGCTCCATTTGGCTTTTTTCCTGCCAATATGACGTTGTTTTAATTTTGTGGGATGCATGCCGGGATGTGAAGTCATCTCTTGTAGCAAATCCGTTAATTTGCAGGCTTCTGGGAGAGGCGCTGGTGAAATTACCGTAATGACACCATATTCACTATAACGTGCAACATCTCAGCTCTCAGGAACCGTTGGAATTTTTCTGCTTGCGCAAACCATGGCATAATTACAGTAATCCAAAGAGCATGTGCAGACCTGTCGCTGAAGGTACACTCTGAATTAAAGGGCTGAAGTATGTTACTCTTGGTTTTCCTTTTCATCGTGGCTGCTGTTATTTCCCTTGTCGTGTGCTCTTCACTGGGATTTTATTAATTCCATAAGGTTTTAATGAGTTTAAAACCATGTTTGAAGAATTGCAGTACTTCCTGTTTCTACCCCGGCTACAACCTTTCCACATCAGTCACAGTGTGAGTGACCTCTTTGATCGAAGTAGCTGATTTTTCTTTTCTTTCCCATTTGTATCTAAGCCTCTCTGTGTCTTTGGGATTAAAATCAGGGAGGTGATTATCTCTGAATGTTCAACTCTCTGTTTGAACTCCAAAGAGCGGGGTTTTTTCCCTCTTAAATGGTTATTGATATATGACACAGGAGTAATCCTGATTCGGCTGGAGGTGTCTCAGGAGGTAGGTGATGGTTTCGCCGAGTCATGGTTTGACGGACACAGATTCTACTGAGACTTGTTTAGACATTCACCTGCTGAAGCGTGAGCATGTTGAAGCTGTTTCAGTGAGTCTTAAAACAAATGGTGGTCAACTCCTGTGGCATCATGTTTGCTGTCTACAGGTTTTTATTTCTACAATTTCCCTTTAAAATGTCAGAAACCTTTAATTTTCTAAAATTTCTCCAATGTTTCAGGAATGAGTTCAGCATCTTTAAAGGTAAAACTGCTTCACACGTTGTATAAAATGTAGAATTAATGTATTTTCTTGCAGCAAAATGATAATTAAAGGTTACAGATGCCTCACTGTGGAGTAGGTATTGTGGTAAATGAGTCTCCAAGTGCACACCCTTTGCTATTATGACTACAAACTGTAAAATACAAAATCAAATAGTTCTGGATCACTCTCCTTAATTAACTTTACTTCCATCAGATTTCACTAAAACAGACTTTAATATCACACAGTGCAAACTCTAATGTAGTACACTGTGTTTTGTCCTCACACAGCTTTCTACTCATCTCATAAACTTTTAAGAGGCTGTGCTGTATGATTGAGGAAATGCATGTAAAACCATCCAGGTGCTGCTGGACGCTGCAGATGACACTGGATCAGTTTATGGTCAGTTGGCTTTGATGCTGAGGCTCACCTTGAACTCTGCAGCTGATCATAAAGGTGGAAGTGACGATATCCATCCTCGTCCCCAGCTTTAACTGTATCTTCTAATGGCCTTGCTATCATCTAATTTACACACAGCCTTTAAATCTTTCAGTGACATTGAATTTTCAGTGTAGATTATTCAAACTCATGTGAGGTAAGTTTCAGGAACAGTTTCAGAGGGTTTCAAGTACACAACACAGGATCTTAAATCTCTGCCGAGGTATAATCCAGCTGCTCGACTGAACACGCTGTGATAGGTCATGTGCAGTTCAATCATAAAACGACCAATAAAAATAAAAAGATGTGAAACGATGCCATCGATTGGCAGCTTCCTTGTTAAAACGTTATTATCCGAATCTGCCTTCAACAGCCACACACACTGAGTGATGGGTGAGGTTGACAGACAAACTGCTGCATTTGTATCTGATCATCGAGCCCGAGGGCGTCCTATAAAATAAAATATGTTTATAAATGCGATGCTGAGTTCCACAGTGTGCTTTGAATTTGTATTGATCGGTTGTTGCTGGTGGGCTAAAGGCACCGTTGTCTTAACGATAGCTGGACTTTGACCGTACACAGCACAGCGCACATGCTTATTTATTTACTCCTGATTTTTTGGTTGGATTTTCAACACTTGTAAAAACACAACTCAAAATTTGCTACATTATGATACAACGTATTACATCTTGCTTCATGTGACCTCTCGCACAAGCAATTATCACCAAACTCACACGGTATCTTGGGGTTTGAGTTTCTGGCAATAATTGTAATAATGAACCACATTTGCAAAAGGTCCTGCCACATTGTTGGACACCGTTACCATGGAAAAATAATTATTAAAGATGGTTTTGCAATAGTTGTGATGCAGAAGAGTCCATCTCAGCCGCGCTGTTTGCCCTCCTGGTTTCCCTGAGGCTGGATGAGCTCACCGGTTCAAACAAAACAATAAAAGTGACTTAAGGGGTGTTTAAGGGTCTGTCTGTTCCTCTGTATCTCAGTGAAACCTGTTGCTCCCTATGAACACAAGATCATAAATAAAAGAGTCAAAAACAACCTTTTTGTTCGATAGTTGTTTCAGACACTTTCATAAAAATTATAAGATAAATATGAACCTTTTTGAAATGTTATCAATTCAAAACTTCTCCACAAGACTAAAGCATAATATGTCCTCTTAATAACATCTGTAATGTTCTGCATCTATAATACATCTGGATTCGTCCATGACCACAGGCATCAGACAGCCGACTTAAACCTTCATGCAAAGGCCTGTTTAATATTTCACAGGGTGATACAGGGTCAGCCCAGGTCTCTATACAACAGCTGGTGTTATGTGACACACGCAGCACGTTGTATCTTTAATTCATGAAAGGATAAAGGCGAAAGTCTATTTTTGTTTGTTTTTCTTTGGGATTTGACAAAAAATAAAGAATAAACAGATTTTACTAATGAATATTAACTGTGTATCCAAAGTCTGGTGTTTGTTATTTATCTTTAACTTAACATATATTTATGACCAGTTTTTGTGAAATGGATTAACACCTTTTTTGTTGTTGTTGTTGTTGTTGTTGTTGTTGTTGTTGTTGTTGTAATTTTTGACAACAGAAGAGCAGAATGTCAAGATCCCAAATCCTTGAATATTTTGATTGTTTCTCATCTTCTGTCTTTCTTGTGTCTGTTGAAGGTCAACTGTGCACATCTCTTTGTTCCCGTCAGAGCTAATCAAGGTCTCTGTACAATAGATGAGAAAACCTCCAGTCTCATACACACTGGGCAGTGTCCGACCTGCCTCCTCACTCCTCCCCTCATACCCAAATATGGTCACTAAGGGTGGGCGATACTGGGAATTTTGGTATCGATCCGATACCAAGTAAATACAGGGCTAGTATCGCCACTACTGATACCGATACCAATACTTTTTACTTGAACTGTCATGGTCATTGAACAATTTTGTGATTTTGCCTTTAATTTGTTGATAATGATACAACACAGGACAAAGATTTTACACAAATTAACTGTTTTTTTTTAATTAACTAACTACACAAAAGGATTATTATATTCAGCAATATTCATATTTCAGCTGTGATATATATATATATATATATATATATATATATATCTTTATATAAGTGCATATTTTTGAATTTGAGTAAAACAATAAAGACTTTTTTCAACTGTCTGAATATATGAGAATAGCTTAATCAATTTGCTAAAATTGCCTCTCTGATCACCAGTTACACTGTGAAAAACATGACTTAATGCTGGAGATGACCTGGATAGACAGACAGGCTCTGAGACAAGCTGCACTCTGATGAACTCTGAGGAAATTCAAGTAATTTACTGGATGTGTAGAAGAGAAACTGCAACTGAAGTATCGATCCCATCACGTTAGTATCGATATGATACTCATACTGGTATCAATACTATCGATATTTGGCTCCGACATGGTGATGTTCAGTCCACAAACCAGCAGGTGCTGTCACTTTAGCTTTGTCCACAGTCTATGTTTTTTATCTGTATGTCAGGGTGTTGATGCAGAAGCTCATCTTTGAAGAGATGAAGCAGTAATTTGCGAGAACCTGAGGAAGGCGTTCAGTCTGTTTCCAGTTGAGTCATCTACACATCCTCATGTCTGCTGGACGGGATCTCCAGCCAACGGATTGTGAGCTCAGCTGTGAGGGAGTTAGTGAGCAGCATCCGAGGTGCTCTCCATCATTTTATATGACAGCTACACTGTGATGTACGATCGCCTAAAGTCAACAGGCTAATTCATCACACACTGAAATGTAGAATTAGGGGTCGTGATGGGGTACTAATTCAGCAAAGCCCCCGCTGTAGTACATCAAATGTCAAACACTATTTAACTGCAGCGTCTCAGAAATCATACCGAGGAGCCAAACACAAAGGGTGCAGTGATTTGTTTTTATCAGAAGACTATTTTGAGACTCTTGGTTTGTCCTCGGTTTCCACTGCAGGACGGACAGAAACTTAAATGAAGTGCTTTTATGCGTTAATGGTCCAAAGAGTCAAAAAAAAAATCCAGGGGAAGTTATTTTCAAAGATAAACACATAAATTTGGATGAAACTTTATATTTGAAGGGCTCAGCCACCAAATAGCTTTTTGGGATGGCTGTGCTGTTGCAATCTCATGATAGCTTGCCCATATTTTTCTCACTGCTGGGGTCTGATGTCTGGCAGAAAATTGAAGCCAGTCAGGTGTGGCAGCGTCGTATCCACAACACTCCGAGGTCTTTCATCTTTCACAAAATTTGCCAGGTTTAATAATGACATGAGAAACTTCATCCGTGTGTTTTTTTATTATTGAGGGCAGATGTAGTTTTCAACAAGTGAATCTGAAAAGCAACGGAAAAACATTTAATATGTTAATTGCTCCGACTAGACGTCTTGATTAGTTTGAAAATTTGCATTTACATCTGTAATTTTACATCTCATCATCTAATAACACATGCCAACTATTAAGGCACTGACAAATGCATATGTTTGCATATTTATGGATTCATAGATTCCTGTGGTAGAGCTCAGCTACACACTGTGAATATAGTGTGGCCTTGTTTTTGTCTTCCTCCCAGACACGAGGATCTGACGTCTGTCTGAGGAAAGATGTCGAGCTCTCCCACAGATGCATTATAAGACAAAGGGCTCCACACACAGACACATTTTCTATTCATTGTAGCTCTGAGAGACACCTTCAGTTTGAGTATGATCCTAGGTGAGCTGCACTGTACAACAAACAACCAGAAATCAGGGAATAGAGGTGAAGGACCTAAGATGTGAACATGTGGGACTTGTTGTTTTGTTTGGATTTTACACAGACTAGAGATGCTTTCCAAAATAACCAGGAATTGTTTTATCATTTCTCTTCATGCAAAATGAAATATATGCCATGATTATAGATACAGGTGTTTGCAGGTTGTTTTTCTGTGGGTTGAGACTGTTTCAGTGGCTTCATGTAAATGCTGAGATCAGGGATTTGTCAGGAGCAATAAAACCTTTATTCTCATCGAAAATAGTTATTTATGTCTGAGGCTGTTTGTGATCATCTTGAGCTTTGAGCTTTTCATGACATTAAAAGGTTTGACAGCTCATCTGTCAAGGATTTAAATCATCAGTGGATCAAACAACTATATGAAATGCGAAGGTTGTAGTTCAGCACAGACAAAATATTATACTTTAGTGTGGTTTTGCCTCTTTTTTGGTTTTTATGACCCGAATTCAGCTGCAGTTTTCAAACTCTGAAAAATCTGCTACCAAACAGTGAGCAGACACATTTATTGAGCCAGTGGTGGGAGAACCTTCATTCAGCTAAAGAGCCAGATATTTCCCTCAGGAGTATGAATTTTGATCCTGCATTCATTATGTGGCCAGAAATGAAACTCCAAATGACTGCTGATGTTGTTTTTGTTGCAGAGTGCATAATGGAGGAACAGCTATTAAGAAATGCCTGGATTGTACTGAATCAACTGAATTACTGTGTATTCTGTTGATTACTTTTCGACACTGTAATACCATGAAATGCGTTTAGTTTTACTACGAGGAATTACTGCACTTTTCAGCATCTGGTAAAGTTATCGCTGAATCATCACAATGTATCACAGACCTGATTCAAACCTGCACATCACAGGTTAATGTGCAGTCAAATATATTTTTTAAACCCTCTTATGAAGACACTGTCACCAAACCACAGAGGGAACATTAATCTGACTCTGACCTTATAAAGAAAACCTTAGCATTAGCTTAGCATTTGTGCAACATGACAGAAATTTCATTATAAACCTTTTCTTTGTGTAATATTTGCAGACTGGAAACAGAGAGACAGTCGCCTGACGTCCTTCATCAACCCCTTTACACCTCCCTGTTTAATTCTCTTTATTCAAACCATCACACAGACTGCGATACTGTTTTCTTCTTGCGTTTTTCGGACATAAATCTCCGATGGCTGTGAACAGCAGTTGGAACAACAGCAGATGGGCTCGTAACCCATTACAAATGGCTTTTGGCTGCGCACACAGCCACAGCAGAAAAGTAGGAGGAAAACAAGAGTTTGGTGCGGGGAATTCAGTTTCACCTCGGTCTTGCCCACAGGGGCTTCAGGGAATATTAGATTATGACGCTGCCAGGACCAGCGTCAGACCTGTTGTGCTGAAAGGTCAGCAACACCCAGAAATCAGCCACAGTCCATCAGAGGGGCCGAGCACACCACGGTATCCTCATTGATTTCACACTCGCACATGATGCTGTGTGGAGTTAACAAAGAAAGTTTAATTCAACAATGTGTTACCCTGAAGTCTCCTGAGTAATACAGTGATAAAAAGGAGTGATGATAATTAGTTCTGCAGTCACCGATCTGCTCGTGATTGTGTAATTTTATCCACAGATTTGGGCAGTGTTTACACCAACGCTGTACACTTAAACAAAATGTCAGATTTCACCACATTTACATAAACCGGGATTTTCTCTTTCAGCTGAAAAGTAAACTGCGGAGTTGGATTTAATTAACATTTGTTCACTTTTAATTTGATGAAAGATGATGCATCCATGGACAGACAGATAAATGTGCTTTCATATGATACTGTCATTAAATTGATAACTAATCAGTTTAGAAAGAGAGATAATTGATTTTGCTTTGGAAATAAAACAGCAACAACCTTTTATAACCTTTTGAAAGCTACTGAAAAACTTCCATCACCATCAGTAGGATTTCAAGTGGCAACATCACAACAGCAGGTGACATAAGACGTGATCATTTTTTATTTCTGTACGACAGCAGACAGCTTAAGCAGAGGAAACATGGTTACTGCACTTTGCAAAATATCATTTCTACATCAGCAACAAAAACCAACAAAAACAGAGGTAGTTTCTTGGAAAAATAAATGCAAAATTAATGCATTTAATCTGTGATATTCAGTAGTTCAGGGTCACAGTGACAACAATGACCTCTTTTTGCATGTCATAAAAATAATTATGCTATAATCTGCAGTGTCAGCCCTTCTCAGTGTCATCTTAAATGTTCAGAAGGAGATGACTAACCAGAACTCTGTGGTGATTTATTCTGCTGTTGTGCCTTTTCACTCATCATCTAAGCTATGAGTCAATATGACGACACCCACATAGTGTCAAGGAGTAAAAACTAGCATGACCTGCTCACAGCATGAGGGCAAGAGGAAAACAAACAAACAAAAAACATGATTACATTTGAAAGGTCACAGTCAATAATCAATTTCTACATTTTGTTAATACTTCTGTCCAAGACCTTGTCAAAAAGTGGATCGTTTTTGTCTCCTGGGCCTTCAGAAATGTTTAAATCAAACAGTTTAAGAAGATAAAACCATTTGGTTAAAATACGTATGGCTTGTTGACAGTTTAAACACATGGTACACAGAAACAGAGCTTATTCTCACATTTTAACAAGGCTGGAAACCACATCTGAGTGTATGGAGAATTATCAAGTTGG
Organism: Pseudochromis fuscus; assembly: GCA_900323345.1. Lineage (NCBI taxonomy): Eukaryota > Metazoa > Chordata > Actinopteri > Pseudochromidae > Pseudochromis > Pseudochromis fuscus. Next base: position 31,654 of record OOFC01022764.1, read on the forward strand.
GGAAATTGGACAACTTTCCCCAAGACCTCAAAGCTTTAGGATCCCAAAGAGCTCCAGGGGAAAACTGTTTTGTGCTGACTAAATATATCCTAAGCTGTGATATTATTATTTTATTTATCTATTTCTGTAATTTTATAGGAATGGTTTGAAACTTTGGGAAAGACTGAAAACTTGAACGCTGCTTCTTGCTCTGTTTAAAACATAGACTGTACATCTCTGGACGAAGCTAATCTGACGTCACCCGTTGGTTTGTGAATTTGCATTTTTGAAATCAGGAGTTTGGTATTTGAACGTCGCCATGTTAGTGGTTTGGAGCAGGAAGTGACCATATTTGGATATGAAGGGAGGAGCGAGGAGGACCTGAGGTCACTGCCAAATGTAAATGGGGCTGGTGTTCAGGTCTGACTTCCTGTTTTTGAAGCTTAACATCTACTTAATTATGATTTTAAGACATGAGAATGATGTGAAAATTTGTATTAACTGAGTATTTAATGATCGAAAATGACGATTTTTGAATTGAAGTCAACTGGAGCCAGCATCTAGTGGCCGTCGGAAGTGTTACACCTTTCATTAGCCTCATTTTTGAGACCTGATTGCTTCGTCCATTTCGATATTCAGTCTATGGCTTAAAAGTAACAACATCCGATCACCAGTGGCTCTAAAGTGCACTAAATAACACATTACATCTCGTTTAATCTACAAAATCTAAAAAAGAAAAACTGAAATTCCTTAATTTAGTTTCAACTTGTTGCCTCTCAAGTGAAGACAAAACCCCCACTAAAGCAGCAAGTTGTTTTTTATGCTGGAGATCAACAAATGAGATAAAACATGTTAATTTAGAGGTGCCACGAGGAGGATTTTGTTACCCTTGGAGATAATCGGGTTAGTTGTTTCCCTTTGTCTCATATTCAACATTCAGACAGTAAATGAGTGTCAATCTTCTCATTTATCAAGGAGAAAGAGAATCAACATATTTCCCAAAATGTCAAGCGGTTCACTTACACTATGACTCTATTTTGACACTAATCTCTCATAAAGAAGTTTTACAGCCTGTTTGTGCTTATTTGTTGCAGAATCTTAAATCAAATCAAATGACCAAACAGCAGATCTGTGGTCAGGAGGGCCCACCACCTTATGTTTATCCTTGGCAGATAAATCAGTCGTGTGGATGCACAGAAAGCTTCATCATCAACTATTAAAACATTACAACACACTTGAACAGAAAAGGAGCAGTGGTGGTCGGATCGGGGGGAAACCTGTGGAAACACTGGATGTTGAAGCTTGTGGTTGAGGGTGTGCTCTGTCATGACTGACACACAACAGGACAGTGAGACGTAACAAACACAACAGCTTTTAAAATTCACTTGGATATATCCTGTGAGATTGTCAGGGTGGTGCAGCAGCTCCGCTTCACATCTAAAAGGACTTCTTCCACGACTTGCAGAGGATCTTCTGGAAAGCGTGCCTGAAGTCGCGGTTGAAGATGGTGTAGATGGCGGGGTTCAGGGAGCTGTTACAGTAGCCAATCCAGAAGAAGAATTTAAAGAGTGGGTCAGGGATCTTACAGGAGTCCCTACACACACCGTACAGGCTGTAGCTAAAGAAGAAAGGGAACCAGCACACCACAAACACCCCCATGACCACAGCTAGGACAAATGTAAACCTCTTCTCTCTGGCTTGGGAGATCTTTTTTCTGGCTAAAGAGCTCCGGCGACGTTTCCTTCTGGAGGCGAAGAGGTCCATGGACTTGTTACTGACCCTGGAGATGCGTGTGGAGTGTTTGGAGAGGGAACTTTTCTTTTGGCCAGCCTTCTTGGCTCTCTGGGAGTCCTGGCGCTGTGGTTTGTGACCTTTGCCCTCTGAGGAGGAGCTCTCCTCCAAGTCACCATCCTCAGTCTGTTGGCCGATGGTGACGGTGCGTTGGCTGGGCGTAGGCGGGCACTGACAGTGACCGTTCTCTCTCTCGCCATGGAAAGGGGAGGTGGCTTTGCTCAGTCCATTCTCAGTTTGTGTAACACCATCTGGCCTGGTCTTTTTTCCCGACATGGTTCTGGTTCTGGTTTTGGCCACCTGGTATATTCTGATATACACCAGGATCATGATGAGACAGGGAGCGAAGAAGGACGCGATGCTGGAGGAGAGAATGTACCAAGTGTCATCATTCAGCTCGCACTGAGGCTGAGAGCTGATATCATTGTTGCTGTCAATAGATATGAGTGGCGGAGACGAGATGAAGGCAGATATAAGCCACACAATGAGGATGATGCACTTGACGCGTTTAGGAGTCCGCTTCAGGTTGTACTCTACAGCCTGCGTAACGGACCAGTATCTGTCCAGGCTTATTGCGCACAGATGCACAATAGACGAAGTGCAAAACAAAACATCCAAAGCAAGATAAATACCGCACCAAACTTTTCCAAAATACCAGTAGCCCATAAGTTCATTCGCCAGAGAAAACGGCATCACCAAAGTGGCTACCAGGATGTCCGCGGTGGCCAGAGACACCAGAAAAAGGTTCTGGGGGGCTTTCAGCGCCCTGCTCGTTAACACAGCAATAACCACCAGAATATTTCCAACAACGGTAAAGAGAATGAGAAAACTTACAAGAGCTGCAATGCCAGCTATCGCTGCCAAGGAATATCCACTGTCCAGGCTCCAGGAGGAATTTAAATGGATCACCGTGAACGCGTCCATTCCGCTTGCGTTGAACGAATCCATCCCGACTGTGCGCGCTTCACATATATGTCCTGGACTGGTGGAGTACTGGCATGAACACACTGTCAGCCCTCTAACGACAGGAGAGTCCATCAAAAACGACCAGCTCCGCGGCTAAATCTGCAAATCTGACGACATGGATACGCGCGCATGAAAAGATCCCCACAGCGGATTGTTTGGAGATTATTTGCCGCTTGTTGATCAGGTGTGTAACTTACTTGAAAAAAAAAAAATCTGTCAATAAAAAAGGATCCGCCGTGCACCCTGTTAGAGTCTTGCCATGGGTCTCCTGTTTGTCAGGAGTTGAGTGGCGTCCAGCCGCAGCTCTCCTCCTTCAGCATGGTGCGCTCGCGCTCCTAATGATGCCCCATGTGTTGTTCTCACCAAACTCACCCACTGCTGCCCCGCCCCCGGCACACGGCATTATTTTCATATTGTGGGAATGTGATAAAGCTTTGGACGAGGTTTTGTCCAAATGATCTCAATTTCTAAATGACTAATATTTACAACCCTAACATAACGCTACTCAAACATTGCATCATCACAAGTTTATGAATCAGTGTGAAAGAGAGGCCTGGGTATTAATGTGCAGGTTTTAAAGTGTGTGTGAAACATTGTCTCTCCTCTTTTTCCTCAGTGCTCTTCAACTCACTGGAGGTCAGTGTTGCTGCACTCCCAGTGAAGTGTTTTACGACTTCAAGATGTGACCATAAAGCAAAATGTCTGTCAGGTCATTTGAGGTAAAGCAGAAAACTCATGTAATCAATCCTACAGACTAATGTAGGAATTTATTTATGGAGCTTTGTGTGTGTGTGTGTGTGTGTGGCAGTGAAGTGTGAGAGTGGATGTGAGGGAGGCGAGGGAAGTTGAAGATGTGAGACCGGTTGGGTTTTTGAGGTATCGGCTGAGAGGCAGGCTGCTCGTCCACACACACCAAACCAGAAGATGGATTGGATTTACAACAGTCTGCTGCACTTCACCTCGTCTTACTTCACACATCCACATCTCCAGGCTCAGTGTTTTCATTGCACACACACACACACACACACACCTATATGCACCGATGTGTGTTACAACCAAACATCTGGCAGTGCAGCAGGAGGATGTGTTTCACTGTTAACAGGTTGAATAAGATGCCTGCAGATCTGTCTGTGCTATAGCCTCTCAAGGGAACAATCAAACCAACATATGTGAAAACATGAAGTTAAGTGGCTGAAATTCCCACCATGTTGGATTCTCGGGTACAACAGTATAATGTTCAAAGGAATAATAAATCACTTCTTGGTTTTCTGATTACTTGCACTCATGCAAACAGGGCTGACATGCAGATCAAAGATGAGTGTGTGGACGCTCCAGCCACAAATGCACTTCAGTACAGACGTTGTGTAGCTATTGATTTGAAAGTACATTAAAGTAAATATTCAAAAGGTCTAAAGATGAAGAGACTCCTCATTTGATGATAGTTCACGACCCCTGTCTATCACTGTGAAGAGCACTCATCACTCAAAGATTAAAGGTAATTTTTTTAAAGGTATTAGGACACGTCATATATTAAATATGATTCTGGAAAATCTGACAGAATTATTAGCTAGCCTTAGCTTTCACTGCAGTTATAAGGGAAGAAGTTCAACATTTTTAAAAGGAACAACACTGAAAATCCTCTGTGGTGATATTCACACAAACACCTTTCAGAAATAAGCACTGATGCAAGTGATGAAATATCAGTACATGCTGTAATATCGAGTTATCTTCTTTACACAGGCTGTGATTTCATTTATTAAATATTTACATCATATCATCATTATGCATTTCAGGTAGAACAAGATGTGGCTTCAAATTTCAAAAAGAATCTTGCAGCATATTTGTGTTATTGAAGGTAAATTACTGAGATGAAACAGAACAAAAACCATATCTTGATTATGTTTTGTTTTTTCCTAGAGAGTAAGAGGCTATTAACCAAGAAATAAATGATGAAATTTTAGGCAAGATCAGAGAATGGGATCCTGTTTGGAAAAAAATAAAATCACAGAAAATATTTATCTGTTACAGCAAGATAGTGTCACTATTTCCCCACAAGAGGGCAGCAGTGTTCAGCTGGATTATGCCCTGATGGAGGTTTGTGCTCTCTGAGGACTTTCTAGTCTTTATTTGATCACTTTTTGTCATCTGAGTAACTTGAAATGAAACAAATTTGTTAAATATATTGTTTTTCTTTGCTTGGTATTGATACAATAACAGCTTCAGTAAAACAGCTCCTGCAGCAGAGGGAGGTGAGAGCATGACTCACTGTCTTACCTCATCCTGATAGCTTGTCCGAGGGAGTTGAACCCATGACCTCCCAGTCACCAGCCTGCCTCTTGTCAGCTTCCTCATGCAGCTCCCTGTGGCGTCTACACAGCTTACAGCAGCAGCACACCTGCAGGTCCTGGTTCACTTGAAACCAGTACAGAAAAGTTATAAATCATTCTCTCTGCTGCTGCACTCACAACACATGAGGACAGTAAAGCAAGTCCTTCGCTGGGCATCGTCTTCCTCGTGATTCCTTCTATTGGGATGTGCATGAATGTTGCAACAGTTACATTGTGTTAAAGTCTTCAATTATTGATTGCTGAAAAAAAAAAAACACACCTGACAACGAATCGCTTCTACGCCGAATGCACAACATTTACGTGGAAGATGGCGTCAGTTATTATCTGGAGATGATGCTGCAGAGGAGAGGAGGGTGATGGAGCAGCGGTGACCTGCAGGGTTCATCACATGTCGAGTGTACGGGAGGAGAGATGAACCGACAGACGTCAGAAACACTTCATGTTTGTTAAAGAGACTCAGTGCTGATGGGGGTCGATGCCTCTGTTTTCAATTATAATTACTCGGTGTGCATCACCCATAGATAGACATGGATGAAGGAGTGGTCCATCGGGGAAATCATCATTTAGTAGATATTAGTCTTCAAAATGAGGAACGTTTAGGGGGTGTGGTTTGTTTGATCGACAGGTCTGGTCTGCAGCCTTTTACATATTGGGCAGTGACCTCGGTTTCAAAGGTCAGACCCGCCTCCTCACTCCTCCTTTCATATCCAAATATGGTCGCTTCTGGCTCCAAACAACCAACATGGCGACGTTCAAATGCCAAACTCTCTCAGTCTGTGGTTGGCATAAATAAAGGAAGATTTATCCATGAGAAACCTGCTTCTAGCTACGCCCCAGAGAGCCACAGAGCAATCAGATTATTCTGAAAATCAAAAACTTAAACAGTATAAATGTTCCCGTGTCAGTCGTTAGGTCTCTGTAAAGACTCAACGAACTGGACATTGTATTTTAGCTTTACTTTTGGCACAGGGAGAAATAAAAAATGAGTGAGCTCGTTCAAATCTGAATTCTCAATTCACACTTTCCCATCACATCAGAGTCCACAGGGAGCAGTCACTCCACGCATATAAAATCCACAGCTGCCCTGTAGTTAACTCAATGAAAAACAGCTTTTTAAACAGTTGAATATATTTAATAATATTGCTTTTCTTGCTGTTTTCTATTGTTTTTCTGGATAATTACTTCGTTTGGTGCATCATTTCATTTAGTTAACGCTGTGTCAGAGTGCTTTTTGGTGTTGCTCTGTGCAGTACATTAAAATATCACACTGTTGGATGAGGGCGGCATGGTGGTGCAGTGGTTAGCAGCTAGAAGGTTCGGGGTTCGAATCTCGGCTCGGGCCTTTCTGTGTGGAGTTTGCGTGTCCTCCCTGTGCATGGTGGGTTTTCTCCGGGTACTCCGGCTTCCTCCCTACATGACAAAGACATGTTTGTTTGGTGAATTTATCAAATTAAATTGACCATAGTGTGAATGGTTGTTTGTCGCTGTGTTAGCCCTGCGATAGGCTGGCAACCTGTCCAGGGTGTACCCCGCCTCCTGCCCGATGACAGCTGGGATAGGCTCCAGCAGACCCCTGCAACCCAGAAGCAGGCATAGAAAATGACTGACTGACTTTTGGTTGAGCAGATTTTATTTTGACTGTTTCACTGTGAAGCTCCTTGTAATTCTGTACCCCGGACATATAGTATATATAGGACTCTTGTCAGCATCCTGTGTTGCAGCACAAACGATTTCACAAAGTAGAAGTTTGCTCCTCGTGTGGAGAACAATACCTCTGGTGACATCAGTGTCTTCACAGCGTGGGGTTGGCAGCGTTGACTGGACGTCACAGCCGAGCAGCCCATCAAGGACGTCAGAGATGTTCTCCACAGAGCTCTGCTGAGGAGCCAGCAGCTCATTGTGAAACCAGCACAAAAGGCACGAGTGAGGCCCTGACAAGAAAGCGTGAGGCTGAGTGAAAGCTCGGCGTGAACACTTTTGTGGGTCGATCACTGTGGATGGCAAGTGGTACAACCCTAATGAGACATTTATTTGCAGGTTATAATTTCACAAGTATTTATTTAATTGGCATGTTTGGAGTAAGGGAAGCCATTTAAAGCATCGTCTACATGAATGAAAAGCTCCTCATGGTTCTTCTGGACCAGTAATACAGTGAATTTTTAGTTTTATGTTTTCCAGTATGTTGTCGTCAAGTAACAGACGAAGCAACCGGGTCTCAAAAATGAGGCAGAAGTGCAAAAAGTGCACAATGGCCACTAGAATTTAAACAGTTCAAAAGCTGTCCTCAGGTTCAAGGGTCGTCACTCCTCCCTTCACATCCAAATATGGTCGCTTTTGGCTCCAAACGTCCAACATGGCGACGCTCAAATGTCAAACTCTCAGCTTCAGAGTTCGTCCACTGTATTTACACTCTGTGGTCATGAGTTACTTGTCTTACAGTTTAATTTTCTGAGCTTTGTGTTTAAGCTGTTTGAGTCAAACGTGGTCCTTCACTTACCGTGCTCAGCTGGATGTGTAAATCTCACATTTGTGTAGTTAATCCTGCAGTGTGGAGGAGTAATTACTTAAACACTCCTGCAAGTTCCTCTCTTCAGCTGTGGTAAACCTGTCTCTGAATCCTCTGGTATGCTGCAAACTGCAGAGAGATTTATCTGGAAATAGTCTCAATCAGCTTCCTGTGAAGGTGTCGGGCTTGACTGTAGCAGGTGGTATTCAAATGAAAAAGTCCAGCGTGCAGCTTTAAGGCCTGAAGTTTTCTCTGAAATGATACAACCATTGATTTATTTCAAAGGAATTAAAAATACAATTCAACACACTTGTTCGAAAATGTGTTAATGATAAATTCCTGCCATTTTCCTGCCGTACAGTCAGGACCACTGAGGGGAAAATTACCAGCTTTAGATCAATCACAGGAATACCTGAGTCAGCCAGTGCAGTAATATTATTCTGACTCTGACAGGCTGCAAAGGGGCTCAATCATTTAAAAAAAACACGATTGTTAATCTTAATTTATACCTAAAACATATTACCGTATTTTCCGGACTATAAGCTGCTACTTTTTTTTACTTTGAACTTACTTAAGTTATTAAGTACACAAGTTATTAGTTCTAAAACATCTTCAAGTTGTGAGTTTTGTTCAGGAGACTTTGTGTAAATGTTACAAATGATACCTTTGAAGGGCCTAGATGAACTACTAACAGGTGGATCAGTGAGCCGCACTAATGTCGGACCTTCTTGCTTCTTCTTGTTGATGCTGACAGCTGATGAACTACTAACATTCAAAGTTTAACACTAGAAGATGTAATATGGCAGCTGCTTAATAAAAGTGTCTGAAGGTCAATGACTGTGAGACTTTGTTTCCTGGTTGAACGCCTGTTTTTATGAAGCCCTCTGAACATTTAAATCATAAATCTTTATTCCAGATTAAAGTCACATAATAACCGTACAGGGTAATAAGGTTAAATGTTTATAAATGATTATTTTCTTTCTTACATGTGATTGTGAATTGAACTTCTTATTCAGATTTCTTGAAATTATAACCAAACTATGTGATGAATAGTCTACAGAATGATCAGTATTTTAAATTATTATTTGTGTATTTACATTCAGCTTCAATGTGACTATTTATGACTGAATACTGTTCATAATTAACTGCTGACCCCACACACACAGTCGTTGCTCATATTTAGTCCACTACAACTCTTCTTCATTGAATTTAAAGCAGACGTGGAAAGCTGTCATCGATCGAGGTTACATACACATGACATACATCCTGTCCTTTCCTGTAGATTGTAACTGACAACCGATGTAATGTTCAGGTAGTGTCAGGTCAAATATATGTTGGTTTTCATGGGCAGCTGCTGCAGTGACTGTCAACACTGATATTGTTTGAACGTCTGTTGGGAAAGCATCTGTGTTTCCTTTGTACCACTGAGTGCAGTGTCAGCTGGACAGACCAGAGGCTGACACTGGATCAGGAAACCTGTGGCACCTGTAGGACGGGAGCGGTGCTGGCATCGGGACAGAAAAACACATTTTTAAGAAAATTATTCAGTTTGTTTTTAGAGAAACTGTGGACAGCTGATGGAAAACACTACAAGTGCAAACTCTGGGATCTTAGATGAACAACCTGTTAAAATATTAGTAACATAATTAAGGCTCCAGGTTAATGTGTTACACTGAACCTGCAACCCTACACAAGTTTCACTGTGTTTGATCAGTGCAGCATCTTTGTGTGTAAATCTCTAGAGATTTACACATATATCATCTGTAAATATCGTCTCCCATCCTGTGAATATTTGGAGGAGTTTTCCCTATTTCCTGTTTTGCTTTCAGCCCTGTATCTCCTGTGAATTATGATTTTCTGTCGCTATGAGAAATATTAGGTTTGAGGGCCATCACTGAAATAGCAGGAGAGTGTGAGTTTTTATAAACACATACAAATCCTCCACATATTTGATTTCACCAACTTCTTTCTGCAAATAGATATTTCCCAACGTCATCATCTCTCTGAGGAAACAGACTTTTATTTATTTATCTGTGGAGTCAAATGCTATTCTAGTTTATAAAAAGCATCAATAATTTAGAGCGGACCGTGAGTACAGTGTGCCATGCTTCAGTAATGAACCCAGTCATAATGATCAACGAGCTGGCTGCCTAGCAGCCTGTAAAACTAATAAGCAACGAGCAATTTAATGCATCATTGCAGAGTATTCAGCATTGCTTTGTACTTTTGATGGGTGTTTAATGAGACTGGTGTCAAATATGGGTCACTGATGATGCAGAGCAGCACTGGTGCTCGGTTCCTACTTCCCAAGTGTCCAGTCTCATGTTTGTTCCCAGGGATGTTTGGATGTGTGTTAACTCTTCACTGGGATGCTCACAGTAGCAAATCAGTTGAAGTTTGGTGCCAGCTTCACCAGATACTGTGATCTGATAATAATGTTTTCCAAGTGGAGCTTGAATGTAAAAGAAACCAATTTTTTTGCACACATCATAATATTGTGAAATGCATACACTTCCTTACAGCTTTAGTTTAGTTTAGTGTGTTTTATATATTTATTTATTTATTTAATTATGAATTAAGTGAGTTTCTTCTTAGGCTCAGTGCTGTTTTTAGTTTTGTCTTCATGCTCTAGTTTGGGTCTGACAGAACAACTAAACTACTGTTACACTGGACTAACATAAGTGAACAGTATTGTTACCATAAAGGTTACTACAGTGTTTGTAAGCGACCACATGCAGGAGTGTGACATCATCAAGTCATTACCATCAGTCATCAGCAGCCAGCGCCTGAAGGGAGGAGGTTGGGGTGGATGAATGGGACAACAAAGTAATAGGCTTCAAACAGGGATCTGTAATTTGTTATTAATTATGATTGTTCTATAATGTGATTTATTATGAATTATTAATATAACTTGAGGGAAACTGTAACCATGGTGACTAAGGACCAAAACAATGATTTTTTTCCCACCTAATCAAACCTTTTAAACCTAAATAAATCTTTATCACTGCACTCACTCATTCATTCATTCATCTTCTGTACCTGCTTATCCAAAGTGGGCATGTGCAAGCTTGACAGGAAATTAATCAACATTTTTTTAAAATAAATAAGTACGTGTTTGTCATTTATGATGTAATAAAGTTTCTTCCATTACAGCACATTTGGTGAAGTTACAGTGGACTCTGAGATATTGATTTGTGCTACAGGGCTGTGGAGCAGGTTTATCTAAACAATAGGTCTGGTTTGAGTCCAGCAGTGAGGTGAAGCTGTGGTCAGGTTGTGCAGGTCAGAACGCACCTACAGGTATCACAGCATCGTGGCCTGGTCAGATGTTTGAAGCTAACACTCCCAGTGCTTCAAAGCTGCTGAAATATATTCACTGTGGGTCTGAGGAGAGCAGCTCAGTGTTTCCTAAACTGCTCTAAAAGGAGTTTCCAAGCAGCAGAGAATTATTGCACATCTACAATTAGGATTTGCAGCTGTAATATTTGGGAGGAGCAGCTCACTCACATAATTTATTCACACTTTCAGCCGGCTCTCTGCTTCATTATCATTCTTTACAGGGCAGCCATATTTTTTCTGCCTTTCATTTATTGAACTTAATAAAATGGAGACATGAATAGCTCCCAATTTTCCGTCATGTGATTACAGCAGAGATCAATGACTGCATAAAATGAGCGTTGCCCTCATTAGTAGTGTAATCTTCCTGCAGTCACTTCTGGCTTAGGTAAGTGCCGGCGTATCAGTGCCGGCCGATCGTAGCTCCAACAATGTCACTCATGACGTCTCCCAAGATTGATAACTTAATAGAAAGCACTCATCTATCATGCTTTCAAGGTTGATGTCACAGATTGACATCTTTGAATTGATTTTATTTCAAACACAAACAAGCTAATGGGCATTTCCTCCCCGCAGCAGATGTTTCACTACGTCCACGCTGAAGCTAAAAAAGATAAATATATGTACACTCAAGTCCTGTCTATGGAGCAATTATTAGGATCCATGTCAGTCAGACTTGGATGGAGGCTGAGTGATTAATCACTTACTCTGATGGCGTCTTTGCATAATGGCTCCAGCTTTCAGATCCGATTCATGTATATCAGTGAGTGTATGAAGCCATTTCAATTTTACTATGAAATATTTGCCTGTATTGTTGTTTTATTGTTTTAATCCTGAGGTAATTTTGAACGTTAACACACAATTTACTGGATTATCCAAACCGGGCCTCAACTAACTCACTAATTATATTTTTCAGTTAATTAAAAAATTACACACATCCATCCATTTATTATCTCCACCTTAAAAGTATTTTTAATTAATATCCATATCAAATAAACAACTGTACCATAACGGTTTTATACATGATCACACACCCTTTGATTAATTTGCCAGTTAGCTGTTCTGAACCCCTGGATATTAATGGTGTATCACTTGAGATTAATTTATAGTAGCTCCATGTGTTACCCTGTACTAAAGCAAAGAAGTGAGTGTATAAAGAAATATTTAACAACAGAGATCGATATTTCATCCTCAGCTGGATTTCTGTGTCCTTGGTGGTCATCGACTGATTTTTGGCTTATCAATAAAACTAAATTATCATCGTGACCTTTTATTTTTTGGTGCTTACAGTAATTTTATATTGAGAAATATTGAAGTGAGACATTGAGGTTCATGTAAATTTCTGCCATGTTTGCATAGATTATCAGATTAGCATAATAAGGGTTGTTTTTTTTTTTTTACATTGGCTAATATGTGTACACAAAGCATTTAATCAGACTCTGGACATGCATATCACATTGAATACAACCTCAGCTTGACCATGTGAGGAGACAGCGCTGCTTTGTTGTGCTAAATTTCATCATATTTGTTCAAGGACTTGCACGCAAATGAAATTTCAATTGGTTTCTTGTTTGAATGCACATTAGCTAATAGCTTGTTTATGCTCCCTGTTTTTTTCTCATTGTTTTGAAGTGGACCATTTCAAGCTGGTTGAGTTCTGATAAATGTATTCATGAGTTTTTCTTTTCTTTTTTTATATAATAGTTATTCAAAAGATTAAGCCGGGCGTGATTATCTTTGTATTATGCATGTCTTTCCGAATTCAATCAAACAGATACGAACTGTCCTTTTCGCAGCGTGAGTCATGTTGTATGAGTAACACAGCGAGTGAAGGAGCTCCGGGCAGCCCTCGGGCGTCAGCGTTCAGCACCAACATGACACTTTCATGTAGCCTTTCCACATTTTCTCCTTAATTTGCTCTGTATCACATGTTGGTAATTAGCTGATTTCTCACTGACCTTCTTTGCAAATCGTTTTAATGCAAGTATCTGCTTAAGTGTCCTTGAGCAAGACTGACCTCACTGCTAAATCATTGCAGTGTTTTGATTGATAAAGCTGCAGCGTGTGTTTTATTCGTCAAAGCGCACACAGGCTACGGCGTCGCTCGTGAGCTGAATTGAGGAGTGTAGGTTTCACTCGGGGAATAAATGATCAGGCCCAGATTTGTGTGTTGTTTTTTTTTATCTCAGTGGGACACTTACCATATGCTGTGTCTGCTTTACTGACATGACCCTGTGAAACATTTATGCCACTCATCATAAGCTGTGCTCAGCGTGAGAGCAAAGGATAAGAAGTGTTTGTTGAGGAGCTGTCTTAATGGACGAGTAAAATGTGGCTTCTTCACTGCATAAAAAACCCGTTCTAGTCATTTCAATTATAGTTGTGAGCAGTGGCGTAAATATGGATGGGGCCCAGACGCTGTCAGGGGCCCATGAAGGAAGAAAAAGAAAAAGCAGCTGCCCTGAATTGCCACAGGCCCCGTTATTGTGAACGGACTAGCTTGGGGCAGGTCGCTAAGGTAACGCTGAGTAGCTGGTATAGGAGGAGGAAAAGATCATATCGTCCAATCACGTTGATACCTGTCAGTCATGATGGCGTGAGGTGAGTTGTTTCTCATTTCAGCAAAAAAAAAGCAAGTGGAGGAAAATTGACGAGAAAACGTAGCATCACGTTTAGCGTTAGCCTAGCCTCTCTTGAGTGGCTGTGCGTCTGTGTGCGCGTGCCTGCGTGTAGCGTGCACGAGGTGCGCTTGTGTTTCGGGCTGGGGTGGGGGCACGAAAAAATATTTGCACTGTGGCCTATACCCGTGATGTTACACTAGTGGTTGTGAGCACTGTGCATTGAATGGATGAAGCTAACATGACGTCACCCGTTGTGACCTAAAATCTATTTTACCAAAAAATGAAAAAGATACACTTCCACCTTAAAATATTGATATTACTCCAACCAGCTTTATCATTTCCTGTACTCCCGTTATCCCAATTTCCACCTGCACCATGTAGCTATTTTGTCCCGAAGTAGCTTCTATAAATATATAGTTCAGCACAAACTACACACATGATATACTACACGATTTAAGAGGGAAAAAAAGCTTAAAATAATATTTTTAAGTTGACAAATCACCAGAAACATGACTGAATAGTATGGCTGCTGCTGCTGGATGTGTAGGAAACTCTTGTGTAACAGACTCACCATGAGCACTACCCCCAAGGGACCAAAAGAATCAATTACTGTGGACTTATACGTTCAAAAATGTGCATCATGGAGCTGGAAAATGTGATCTATGGCTACACACCAGGAGCTCACCAGGGACCCAGGAATCTTAATTACCCAAAGAATTCCTTTAATACAGTGAAGGCTCGTCATTCAAACCTCAGCCTCATACTTCATCATATGTGTCTCCCCATCAGTGACTGAAAGGCTGAAAGGTGATGAATGAGTGATGGAGTTTGTAGTCTGCAAAGTGTTCAGTGTGTGAAACAGGTACAAAATCCCAGTCAGAGTCAGCTCCAGGCACGTGTGCTCACGAGGCCGACTCCAGCTATACATAGGATAATGTATTACTGAGCATAAACCTAGACGGGAGTTTCAGACTTTAACATGAGGGTATCATTTCAATCCACTGGGCATGAAATGGGATCTAAACAAAATGAGAGGTGCATAAGGTCATCGTCAGCTTATCTACTAGTAAGCCGGAGTAAAAAAAACGAGACGTGATGTGATGTGTGGAGTTCAGTGTGAGGTCAGGTGGTTTTCACTGGCGTCACTGAATACCAGCAGTGGTCTGACAAACAGCAACAGCGCTGACAGCAGACAGATACAGCAGGTATATTTGCTGATAATTGAGTTTTATGCCTTCCTCAGAGGTTTGTGCTATCTGTGCTTTCTAGTTTAATATTACCCCTTTTCCACCAATCAGGTTCTAGGACCAGTTCCTGACTTAGCCCCAGTTTGTTGTGTTTCCACCGCCACGAGAACCGGCCCCAGCTGCTAAAACAGGGGCCAGACTTAGCACCAGTTAAACAGCGACTACACCAGGAGCTGGGGGAGCGACGGTTGAAACACAGCTAGTGATAGAAGAAGAGTAAAGTCATGAAAATACAGTTTGGTTCTGGATCTCAGTGTAAAGGACATCGTGATTTCCCAAAACTGAATAAATACCACACGTAGCAACGCAACACTGCTTTATTAACTCAATCATGTTGTAACTAGAAGATCCACTGAAAAAAATAATGTTTTCATGGACTGATAGTAACAGGGTAGCAGTAGTTTGTTAACAGTAGTTAGCTTGCTAGCGTCCAGTTGTTGTGAACCAGCTACCTATGCAGTGACGTACTGACGTTTTACGGTGACGTGGCCCCAACTTGGCTCCTTGCCAGTGGAAAAACAAACCGGTTCATAGGAGAAACGGGATCTGGGACTAGCACCAACACGGACCTAGCACCCGTTCTTGTTTGGTGAAAAAAGGGGTATATGTGAGCAAACCATCCACAGCTTTACAACACAATAAAACCATAACTTTTGTACATACTGCATGACTACAACACAAAGTTCACAGAATGAATAAAACAGGGTTGTAGAGTTTTATGCCAATCAAACATCTGTTGGACCTTTTTAATTAACGATCTTCCACATGATTACTTGCAATCACACAGATCTTTGATTTGATTAGGTCCAAATCTGCAGATTTACAAGAGAGATTAAAGATGGAGACATCACACTTGGAGCGCAAAAGATTTTCCCCTCAGCCCACAGCCGATAACAGATTAATATTAATGCACTTGTCTATGATAATGGGATGACTGTGCCGGCTTGAAACACTCTGCTGCCTTGTGGTTTAAAGAGTTTTGTCAGCAACTTATAAGAGGCATTGTAGATACAGATCCTGAGGATTTTGGAAAGAAACATGAAGCAAAAGGTCTCCTTCGCAAAAAATAATTACCGTATTTTCTGGACTATTGAGCGCACCTGTCTATAAGCCGCTGTTGAATTTATTCGAACAGTTTCATGTGGTCCACTCTGACCGGGTCTGATGTGACGAGGCTAAACGTATCGGCGCGGAGCTTGCTAGCTTGTAAAAAGCCGATACATTAGAAACACCGGTATTTAAGTTCAAAGCATCGGAAAAAAGTAGCGGCTTATAGTCCGGAAAATACGGTAAATAAAAAAATGTTTTTAATTGTTTCAACAGCAACAAAAAAAACATACATATGTTAGAGCCTGATATGTAGCAACGACCTGAAATGTAACAACGTCCTGAATGGTTACAAAACAATGTAAAAAAAAAACCTAAATCTGGTCAATAATGTAACAAAAGTGCTGAGCCTGAAGTGTAATAAAAAATGTGGCAAGGGACCCAAAATGTCAGAAGTTGTTACATTTTGGGCTCAGCATCTTGTTACATTGTTGCCCAGTTGTTACATTTTGGCTTTTATTACATTTTTTATTACATTTCGGGTTCAACACTTTTGTTACATTATCGACCAGTTACTACATTTCAGGTTTTATTACTTTTTTTTTTTTTTTTATTATTCAGGTCATCGTTACATATCGGGCTCTAACATATGTATCTTCTAAAAAATATATTTAGATTTTCCATTAAAGAGACTTCACAAGGTTTTTGAAAGATGAATTATACACGTCAGTTATTACAGCAAACAAGCAAAAAAAAAGCATCAAATGTAATTAAATTCTGCCTCCTCTGCCTTTTAAAGCCCTTAAGTTTGTCATAATGGGGAGAGGGTTGTGTTTTCTAAAGAAGAGATTTCCATAAAGTAATTGAGGATGTGTGTGAGGAAGGGGCGGTCGGTGTCGCACCCCGACATTATTCTCCCCACTGTGGTCAGGAACAGAGAATAATCCAAACAAGGCTGACTGCTTTGTTGCAGCACTTATCAGTTCACTGAGCTGTGAGCGGCTTAGCCATGCCATACATCAGTGGATCTTCTGAACCATCTGTGTAAATAATGTCTGACGCTGCATGAAAATGAAATAATGAATCGCTGCCATCCCTCTGAAGTCTCACAACTCTATCAGCTCACCCGCAGTAAGCCGAATCGAGGGGAGAGCGCATGCGCCGGGTACAGGACGTGCTCCCCATCACCGCTCCTGAAAGGCAACAGAGTCGTCCCGCAAATTAAATTCCCCTTGCAACAATAGCTCAGTCTGATGATAATAAAACACTCAGAAAGTGAAGGCTAATAGATCTCTGATTCAGTTGCCTGGCGCCTGCATTACCAGCGTGGCTCCTTGTGCGGTGGCAGGCGTGGGTTTAATTAGAATTTGATTGCTGTTGCGTCACTGAAGATTTACCAGCGTAGATTGGGTTAAAAGGTCCGTTAATTGACTCCAGCAGGCAAATAAATTTACGACGAGGGCCAACAGGAGTCATAATTATTAGTAATCACGTCAACAACCATTAAAAGATGACAGAAGACCAGACAGTGGTTTTCACCTCTGAGATGCCGAGCAAGACATTAGTGTGGTGAAGTGAAAGTATTACTTGTCCTGATTGAAATTAGTATTCAAGTCATGGATTCAGGTATTTGTGTCATGTTTTCCAACTCATTTCAGCATTGAAGTACATCTAATATCTAACTGTCAGTAGTTTAGCTTATTGGAGTGTGAATTACCCTCAAATTTCAAGCCTTTTCAAATACCTTCACAGGATTTATCTCAATTTTACCAAATGAACTCATGTGTAATACTCTACATATTAGGGCTGGGCATATAGATCTAAATATCAATAGTATCGATGCCAAGATGAGTATCGGTATCGATACTAGCCTGATGATATTTTTGTTGCAGTTTCTCTTCTACACATCCAGCAAATTACTCAGATTTCCTCACAGGGTTCATGGGAGTGCAGCCTCTCTCCAAGCCTGTCTGTCTATCCAGCTAATCTCAGCATGAAGTCATGTTTGTAACAGTGTTATTGCTGATGATCAGAGAAGCGATTTTACAGAACTGATTAAGCTATTATCATATACTAAGCCCGCTGAAAAAAAATCTTAATTGTTTTCTCAAAAATATGCACTTATATAAGGATATATAATATAAATATGGCTGAATATAATAACCCTTTTGTGTAGTTAATTAAAAAAACATGTTTATTTGCCTAAAATCTTTGTCCTGTGTTTTATCATAATCAACAAACTAAAGGTAAAATCACAACATTATTCAATGACCATGACTAGTCCTGTATTTACTTGATGTTGGATTGATACCAAACTTCCCATTATCACCCACCCTTACTACATATAAATTTAAATTTTGATGTAATCAGTGACAGTAACCATTAAATGAAGAACCAGTTCTGTAATTTTACACTGATAGATATTTTTTATTAGTTGTTTTTACGCATGTAAATAAGTTTAATTAAAAAGACAAAAATGTACACAAGACCTCGTGTTCAGTTGAAACTGTACTGTAATTATGAAAACATTTTGTATTTGTATGAGTTGTGTTAAACTGTGATGAATGAGAAGTGATGCAGAGGCAGAGACAGGGAGATGTCTCTCATGTGGCAACAGATCCTGTTTTAATCATTTGGCTTAATAGTAAATTTCAGTCGCATTAGTTGTGGGATTTCTTCAGTGGATGAATATTGGATCAAACTACAGCTTCAGAGTATAGTGGTGTGTTCACAGTGGGTGAAAGTGACTCTGCAGAGTGATGTGTGTCAGTGGTGCCGTCTGTAAGTGAACAATGTTTCCTCAAGGTCGAACTATACTATCATCTTATCTTCAGAAAATCTTCAAGGGAAAAAAAGAAAATCTCTTTAATTTATGACTGTTCGATATTTTCTATAAAGAAACCTGCGAACTGAAGAGCAGAGACAGAATAGCTCAAACAGCATGACATGCACTAAGGTTGGATTTTGGGATGTATTTCAAAACAGACTCTTGACTTTTGAAGTTTTTTTTTTTCATGGTAGAATAAGATTTCTCTTCTAAATCTATCTTTCTATGAAAACTACTTGATAGCAAATTTATTCCTCATGCCCCAGGACTGAAAAAGGGACACACTCAGTTGATTGTTAGCTGATTAGGCCTGTTATGAATCATCGCACATTGTGCACCGAATGCATTTCATCTTCTCTGAATGTAATTAAAACCAAACACATTGATGAGCTGCAGAAGATGAAAGCTTGTATACAACATTTCAAACATTTTGCGAGTTCTCGATAACAGTGTCATACGTGTTGCATATGTAACTGCGTGCTAAAGGATTTCATGCAGACAGAAATGCCATGAATTCAACATTCGTGCCCTTTGTGAAGCCACGCTCGATGCTTTAAGGCCTTAGAGCGTTTTCCAAGCAGCCCTAAGGGCAGAGTCCCTAATTGAAAGAGACAGAGAGAACAAGGGATAGGTAGGGAGTGCAGAGGAGGGTACAATACTTCCTCTCCTTCAGCCAATCAAGTGCAGGATAAATGTCAAGCCACGAAAAGGCCAGGCTCAGGAATGAAGATCGCTGTTGACTCCCTGAAATGCCAGCTAATATTTATATCATCGTGAAACAAGCACACGAGGGAAAAAAAAAAAAACACAAAGCAAATGAATAACTGTACACAATCGACATCGATCTGTTGCAGTTTTTTGTAAAGCATGAACTCGTCTTCTCAGCTGATTTAAACTCACCTCTCGGAGAGATCAGGAGTTTCCTCAAGCCTTTCAGACATCAGTCAAAATGAGCCTGGGCACACTTTAACACAGGGATGTTGTTTCCAGCCCACAGCTCGCTCTCAGTAATCAACCTTTCAGAGAGAGAAACGGATTCATTTCAGCACATTTTCCACTCTGACCATTCAAGTTGGGTCAAGTGCTCCCAGGTAGTGTGGAGGATGATCTGTTTGCAAAGGAGGGTTTTAAAAAATGCAGGTGAATGATGTCCCACTTTGTATTAACCTCACAAAACATCTTATTTCTGCTGCTTTGCCTGTCAGACACTAAGCAGGGGAGACGCTGATGTATACGTTCAGGAGAGTCAGTCTAAACAACCACAAAATACCTTTATTGTTGCAAGGTATTTTATACACAGTTCATATGAAAACCAAAAGGTGAGTGTTTCTGCAAAACAGTGAACTGTTGCTGAAAGCTCTTATGGAAGTAATTTATTTGATACAAAAGAAAAAACTTTCCTCTATATAAAAACATAAAAATCTCCTTTGATCGCAAACACTTGCACCTTCTGAGAGAAATAGATTTAGTTTCTTTTTCCCTTCGAGTTTCTCTCAACCCTCCTTGGTACAAACAGCAGTTAGATGTAAGTGCTAAACCATGTCTGGGCAAAGAGAAGTCACACCGCTGAGCCTGATGATCAACAGTCAAGAGCCTTTCTTACTCCCTCGCAGAAGGGACAAGTGTCCATCTGCTGCTGTTGGCTTTAGATGAAGTCGCCTCTTTTCTCCCAAGATTAAAAACATCAAAAGTTTGACAGACAACCACAGTGGTTTCCACAACTTTTCACTTCTGCCTCTTCTTTATTACTACAGCGTATGAAATGACCTGCTGAATATATCAAACAGAAGCATCCTCATGCATGTGACTCCTAATAAGCTTCAGCTTTTTTACACACTTAATGAAATCCTTTCAAGCTGAAGAATATTCAGTGTTTTCCCTGATGTCCCTTCTGTTGCTTTTATGTCCGCCTGAAGGACTCTTGAGAGAGAGGTTGGTTTGAGAGGGGGTCAAAGGTCATCCCTTGCAGCGCCGGTACACCTGCGCCTGTCCCCCTCCGCCCCTCATACCTGCCACGATGATTGTCGCCTTGAAAGCTCTCCTGCTGTTTGGTGGTTATCACTAGCTGCTGAACAAAGGACACGCTAAGGATACATCATTTGCATCCTGCACACATGGGAATCACCAGGCTCCAAAGTGCTGCTGGTTTGAATGTTTTTCAGTGTTTGATGCCTCTTTGTGGTGTTAAAAACATTCATTAGTGAGCCTGAGGACAGTGCTGTCATCAGTCTGTAAAAACACCTCAAGACATGACATGAAATCTTATGTAATCTTTGTTTTTTAAAATCATTCACTAAGTTATATTTACATGTGTATATACGATAAAACTAATGTCAAATTACAGACCCAAGGCTTCATTGCTGTTGCCACTAACACTTACATTTAACATCTATTACATTTTATTTAACATCTTATTTAACATCAACGTCTTGGTTTTTATCAATTATAACCATAATTTTCCACTGTAATGTTCTTTTTTTTTGACTGAATAAACTTTTGACGACCTATATGCCTAAAACTATACCTAAATATATCTATATGTTGATCTAATTAGATGATTATCATCAGCATGACAGTAATCTGTGAGTTTTAATGGTGTAAAACAGTGGTCCCCAACCTATCTTGCACCATGGACCGGTTTAATGTAGGCATTATTTTCACGGACCAGCCTTCAAGGTGTGGCAGATAAATACAGTGAAAATAATATAACACGACCTGCATAAAAAGTTGTCCTCTTATTTTTTTGTCTGACGTTATACGTGATCTGTGATATGTTTTATCACGTGACCAAGACCAGCGTATTGGCGTGTCACGAGGAAATGGCAAAAGTTAACTTGAAGAGAATCCGGTCGTTCCTTTCAAAATAAAATGTCTTTCAGACTCTAATAATGCAACGGAAGTTATATTTTTATTTATTTTCTCTGTGCGGCTCGGTAACAACTGCCCCACGGACCGGTACCAGTCCCCGGCCCGGTGGTTGGTGACCACTGGTGTAAATCACTCCCTGTTTCTGGCCATGTTGCTAATTATACTCACACTGAATTTCTGAGTTTGCATTCAGTCACATTTTGAAGTCAGCCTCCTGTGTTCACCTTGAGCTGTGGCACAAAGGGATAATGAGTATGAAATAACTGTTGTATAACAGTATTTTTTTGTAAAAAGCAGAGATTAAATAAAGTCAGGGAAAAACTACGACTTTAATTTGATGAGACTGTGCACATTTATTCTCCAGTTATTAGCTTTAAATTATCATTTTGAGATAAAACTCTGAACTGAAGTTTGTATTTTTTGAGGTAAGTGACCCATAGATCTAATTACAATGTGAGCTGATAATTAGTTTCAAAATGGTGCTAACAGGCAGAAAAGAAACACTAAACTATTAAAGCAAAATAACAAAATATGTGCATCAGTGTAGAGATGATGCTGCTTTGTGTAAATTTATCCTCTTCATTTAATTGTAGAGAAGTGATCTGTCATTATGTGGTGGATCCAATGCAGTAAGATAGCTAATTAGCCGAGCTTGTTAAGGTAGTTCTCCTGACCATTGGATGAGGCTGTCACTGTGTTATTTTCTATGGCTGCGCGTTGGTTGTTATAATTATGGCTGTGACACATTGGTTTAAAATAGGAATGCAACAAACTGGAGGCCTTGATGTGAGTGTGCGGGCAGGAGTTTTTATACTGAAGCCACAGTGAGCTCCTGCAGTGTATCAATATGAAATGACAGCGAGTCCTAATGTTGCTTAATAACAAAAAACTGAAGCTTGTTGAACAGAGAAGGTGAAACCATCTGCACCGAGAGAGCGAGCACGTGTCAACATTTCCAGCAGATCTGTGCAGGATGTTGGCTTCCAGTTAGTGGAGATGAAAGCCCCGCTCAGACGACACGAGGCATTTCTGCAAAAATGGAAAAACTTCCCACTGTTTTTCACTCTGCTGCAAATGGCTCCCGACTGCTGTTGACAGATTGCTTGCATCCGTTAGCGTTGGGGTTTCTGAGAGGACGCTACGAGCCGGGTCATTCCCTGTTGAAGCACACTCTGCTCTCCGGTGATGGTTTCCTGGCCCAGAGTGGGGACAGCCATATCGATTCTGTCCCCCTCTTCAATCCATTATCAGGCCTCTGTCAAGACAGCCAGGAAGCCTGCGGTTATCTGATTTCCCATTTTATAAGCAGATTGAAAAACAGCTACCAAACTTTGCAATTATAATAAGGATCTTTGCATCGGTGACACAACTCCTCATACATACGTACACATGCACAAACACACGTACCTGTGAGCTGCTGTTGTTGATTGCAGAGCCGAGCAGTAAGTGACTCTTGTATGCCTGCAGCCTGCTGTCTTAATTACACTGCTCACTCTGATAATTACTTTATAATGACTTTGCCTTCCCTTTGCTCTCTTTGTAGTTATGTTTCTGTGACGAGGTACTTTTCATAGCTCGGGGGAATTCCCAGGAGTGTAACCAAATCAAAAATCAAAGTGTCGCAGCATCCGAGCCTCCTAACTGTAGCTGTTGTTCTTTCATTCACTTGAAGCTGACTGCTTTTTTGTGTATTCTTGTAGCTCCACATTTAATTAAATGCACTTTTGTTGTGTTCCTTTGAGGATTTGTAAGGAAAGATTAACTCTTTTTTTTTTCTGTGCATCAGGTTTAGAGGCGGAGCCATAATGCGATTGTATTTTGTTTGTGTAATCTGTAAACAAACACATGTTGAATATTATTTCAGAGGAGTGATCTCCCTGCTGTCTGCCTCACAGACTTTGTAGAGAAATGGACACAGCAACCAGGTCTCAAAAAGGAAGTACCGTATTTTCCGGACTGTTGAGCGCACCTGTCTATACGCCGCTATTGAATTTACTCGAACAGTTTCATGTGGTCCACTCTGACCGGGTCTGATGTGACGACGCTAAATGTATCGGCGGCACGGAGCTTGCTAGCTTGTAAAAAACGAACGACCTTCGTGCCACCGATACATGAGAAACACCGGTGTTTAAGTTCAAAGCGTTGGAAAAAAGTAGCGGCTTATAGTCCGGAAAATACGGTAGTTAGTCTAATATTTAAACAGTTCTGGGGGAAAAATAATAAAAAACAGTATTTTTTGTGTGTAGATGGACGGATGTACTTTATTCATGTTTTGTCTAAGAGGCAGGTTAACATGTCACATCCACACAGAGAAAATATTTCTCTACAGGAAATAAAGTTCATACAAGAGGAAACATAATATCTACAGAATATTAAGAATACATTACTCTATGTATTGCAACAGTAAATGAATTGTTTTCACACATTATATTAAAGCTAACATCTCAGGTTGTGTTTCCTCTGAACCTCTTCCTTGACTTTTTTCTTTTTTTTTCTTGTGGCTTGTCATTTATGTTGTTTGTGTAACGCTCTTGAACGTACCCTGGGTATAATGTGTGGGAAAAGTAAATCAGGTTGTGTCACCTTAGATCTTTCCTGTAAGATTATTCATCTCTGTTCTTCTGTGTTGTGGGAGGAAGCAACAGACCCCGAAGCGATCTCACACAGAGATACAGGGAGAGCTCCAGGCGGCCCGCGGGTCTCAGGCTCCTGGCGACGATGCTAACGAATGACACTGAAGCTCTGTGCCACCTCTTTCTTAATTAAAGCCATTCAAGTTTTCTTTCTCTTTTTTTTACAGCAGTGCCATATTAACATAGTAATTATGACCTTCCCTGTGGGCATCAATAAAATTAATTTTACATCTTAAATTAAAGTGTGGAGCATAGTGCAGTACCAGCTTCCAGGTAATATTTTTAGACTTCAGCTGTTACCAAAAAGATACTTCAGTTCCTCTCAGCGGGGAGAAAGGACCTCTCCTGTGGCAATCGTCCCTGTTACATAAATGACTGCAAGAATCACGCATGGCTTTCCACACCGTGGCATTACTCAGCCATGCTGGAGGCATATCCTGTTAATTTTAATGCACACCAGCCAGCAACCAGCAGCTCAATCTACTCAGGAGAAAATTACAAAGCCCAATCAATACAAATGTGTCCTACAAAGTTAAATACCAGCTCGCCTGATAAACAGCCACTTCTCCCTGTCATGCTGCACAGAGGCAATCTGGCACTACAAATTGCTTTAGAGGGATAGCAGAGGGAAGTGAGGCTTCACAGGAGGAAAATTAGGACTATTCACCTTTTTTGAACAAATTAAAAATGTAGCTCATATCTCACTAATGTTGCTGCTTTGTTTCATTTTTTGGCAGTAGGTAAAGAGGCTTTTGGGTGATGTAATTTGGTGACTGGTGACATACAGATCTTTCACATTACACTGCAAAAACATATGTTGAAGCCAATAATGTAGTAACAGTCGATAATGTAAAAATAGCGGATAATGTAGTAAATTTGCCCTTTTTGAAATGTAATATCCCAATAACGTAATAACAGCCGATAACGTAATAACAGCCGATAATGTAACAAATTTGCCCTTTTTGAAATGTAATATCCCAATAACGTAATAACAGTCGATAATGTAATAAATTTGCCCTTTTTGAAATGTAATATCCCAATAACGTAATAACTGGGCAATAACGTAATAAAAGTCCTGAACCGATAATGTAATACCTGTTGGCCAATAACGTAATGATTTATTACGTTATTGGCCTGGTAAAAGAAAAAAACCTTGCAAATGTAATAACTGAGCCGATAATGTAATAAATCATTACGTTATTGGACAACAGTTATTACATTATCAGTTCAGGACTTTTATTATGTTATTGGCCAGTTATTACGTTATTGGCCTATTACATTTCAAAAAGGGCAAATTTATTACGTTATCGGCTGTTATTACATTATTGGCTTCAACATACGTAGTTACGCAGGTTAAAGACGTTTGTCGTGTATTGTATCGTGTAGGTCGGATAAATGCGACCTGGTTCAGACAGAAGTCGCATGGTAAAAGATCGGATACGTATCTGATTTAGGACCACATATCCAAGTGGCCTGGGTCGCATTTGAAAAAATCGGATCTGTGTTGTTCAGACTGTCATGAAAAGATCAGATACAGGTCGCATAGGGGCAAAAAAATCGGATATGGGTCACTTTAGTCTGAACGTAGCCTGAGTTCTGGGTATAACTCTGGTGTATCTTGCTTTACGAAGAGGCAGAGTTTAGAAAAGTCAGATAACTATGTAGAAACTCCAGCCGGCGATCACAAAACCACAAAGCACAAACAAGCACTAAAAGAATCTCTTCAGTGTTGTTATTAATGCATTATGAACAACAGCCGCCTGCTGACTTGTACGTCTTTTAATTTTTTATTGCACACCGCCAGCTTACAAGGGAAACAATTCTTAAAAAATACTAGTGAACTCTACTTGAAACAAATAAAACTGCTACCTCACCCAGTAGGCTTTATTAATCATTTTTTAAAATGGACTGTTTGGTACTGCTGTAGGTTAAATTACCTGTTAATATGCCGATTATGTGTGAAAGAGGCCACGCGATATTAAAAAAAACTCCACTGTCAAACGAAGAGTATTGCAAAATAAAAATAAAAGGATTCAGTGAAGAGTCCGTGACCCTTTTTATTGTGGGCCTATTGTGTAATGAGATGAAATGATTGCACAAGAGAGACATTTAAAACTGGGTTACACTGACAGTTCCCTCTGAGAACTGCTTTGACAAACATTCAAAATTTAATCTGTTTATATTTAGCTGCTTCATGATTGAATAATGCATCCCTTTTACATGCAAAAACAACTGCAGGGTGTCAGCGATAATGAAAAATGGATACATTCAACATACTTCCACACAAAAAAAAAAAGTTCTCCTCTGCCGCAAACTCTGCCAACCAAATCCATCATTAACAGCATTAAATCCATAAGACATCAACCAACCTGAGGAGGAATGAAGGGAAAAGCCAGCGGAATAGCTTACTATTAATTCCATCGCTGGCTAAATCCGTTTGTAAAGATTTATGGATTTGTAATTAGCATAAACACGCAGGAGATCGATAACAATGACATTATCTCTGCTGAACTAATCGGTTTATTCGCACATCAAAACGAGACAGAGTAAATCTTTTGTTTAAAGATGTATCATCCCGGCACTGTGTTTGGGTGTTAAGATACTTTGACAACAAAGTGTGACAATGGCAGGAGCCCACACAGATTTAGGATGCTTGAATCCTGCCATTAGGGTAATCTGGCTGATGTCAATCTATGCAACTGGGAATGAAGCACAATGCTTTGCACGCACAGGTCATTTGCTATAGTAATAGTGAACCATATCAGCCACAGCGGTTCTGCAGGATTGTCTGGTACACTTCCCCCCTTCCTAACAGATCAAACAGATCTAATAAAAAAGTGCACTTATTGTGCCACATTCAGGCGACTTGAGATAGTGAGGAATTGCTGTGCCGTCTGGTGGAGTGCACCATTGTGCGGGGGACAGCTTTAGAGAGAGGATCTCTGCACCATCTCTTGATTGACATGGTGTCATCTCCCTGTCAAGCACAGGAATGGAGCTCAAGGGTCGGATTCCCTGACGGCTCTGAGCCTGCGGGGAAATGCCAGAGAGCCAGCAGGCACTTGTGTTTTAAATAGAAACCGGTAAAAAAAAAAAAAAAAAAAAAAGATCTGTCATTTGCTCATTCACTATTTGGGTGACTTTTAGAGGCCATTAAGAGCAACTTTTCCCTCCCTTAACATGCTAGCACAAAACTATCCCAGGCATCCACTGAGCCGGTGCACCTGCTTTATGGGGGAGAGCTCCATTTCCAGATAGTTATTCATTTAAAGGAATGACTTGCAAATGTTATGCAAGAGCATCTGTCTGCATTTACATATCACAGTGTGCATGTGTGTGTACATGCAGCAAAGCACCAGAGAAACTATGTTTGCAGACTGTCGATTAATGAAACTATTTCCATCTATACTCTCCATATATGTGGATGAATCATGTGTGAGACATATAGCACCTGAAACATGCATGTGTCTGTGTGTAGGCATGAAGTTGTCAGAGACAGACAAAGTGAGAGAAAGGGTGACTGAGTGACTAATAGAAAATGAGACCCTTGATGGTGAAGTACAGCATGCTCCGGTACAGTATCTCATCCTCAAACGAGAGCCACTCCATCTCTTCCTCTGCTCCGTAACAGTCTATTTCAACACATAATTTGTGCAATTAAGTCTCGGACATGAATAATGTTTAATTTATTATCACAACAGCTGTCAGTGTTTTGAACAAGAAATGCATCAGTTGGTGAATTTGTCAGAGAGCTGATGCAAAGGGAACAATATGTCTCGGTTGAATGGTGGTTCCAATGTGATTTTTTTTTTTTTCTGTGATTAATTATCAGCGTGGAAAATAAGTGACATGTTGTGCAAACAGGCAGATCTGTGGTGTAGCTCCAGGCTGCTTGTGTTTGTTTAACATCTAAAGGCATAGCTTGGGTTGCCAGAGACCTGGGATCATGTAATACCCTGTGCATTTATGCAATTACGCTCTTAGCTCCGCGGTATTCCCCGAACTATTTGTCTGATGTCCGAAAATGGTTTTTTTTGTATCCAAAAGAAGATGTATATGTAAAGTTGCTTACAAATTAAAAAATACACATTCAGCAGATGAACAATTCGTCTTTAGAGATGATGGAAAAACGGTAAGGATGTGAATGACTACTGTGATGACTATGGCTGGTCCAGGCATCTCTAAAAGTGGACCCGCTGTGGAGGGTTACTGCAGTGGTCATACCTAAAATGTTCCAAGACATTTCAAGCTAGTTTAAGTCACAAATGCAAATTCCTCTGCTACCTTGAAATTGTACGGAGTCCCTAAAGGGACATGAAGAAAAAAAAAATTGATGGAAAAATAACCATCACAAAGATACCGGCACTTTTTTTTGTCCATAAAAATGCAAGTCAATGAAAAGACTTAGTTAACAACAATTTTCTACTTGTCTGAACTTTACAAGCCAAGTTCTACCTGATGATTAACTTTTGAGACCTTGTTATCTCAACTTAATATTTCAACTTAAATCAAAGAATTATTGTAAATTGAAAATAAAAGTAATGTCTCTCGCCAATTCAAATGAACTCTTTGTAGTTGTAGCTGTCAATTTCAAGTTGATTTTAGGTTCAAATATACAGGAGACATTTGTATTACTTGCCATTATAAGTTTGGATCATTTCAAGCATGTTATCCCAAAACCCAGAAGGAATACCTACACATCTTCCTGGGTTAGGCTTAAACTTCCATCTTCTGAACTCTCATCCAATCAAGTTTATTTTCCCTAACTTGCCAAACTCTATCAATTAAACTAAAGAAATAAGTGGACATAACTAAATGATCAGTGTAAGTTTTGAATACCAGCTAGCTACACAAGGCAGCACAAGTTGTATGTCATGGTTGTAGTGTGGTGTAGTAGCCAAAACAAATATAAAAGATCTACACTGAAAAATATGAAGGATTTTTTTGTTAATATCTCACTCTAAAAAAGTTTAAAATAATATAAATAATAACATAATTACGTTGCCTTATGCAAACGTCAAGGTAGCCCTGCAGTAGAATGGTGACCTGGCCAAGGTGTACCCAACAATTACCAGCTGGGATAGGCTCCAGTGACTCCCTGTGATCCAATGTGATAAGCAGGTATAGAAGATGAATGAATTAAATACCAAGTTATGTAATAGTGTCGCATTTACACTGGTACCTCCTCACTTTGCCTCACCCTGGATCGGGCCACGTTGGTTGCATTTGCATTGCTAAGGATAGTCCCTCCTCCGTGTTGCTGGCCGTCATTCGCTGGCCGTCATTCGTGACGTCATCTTCTATGCGACACACATTTTTGTTTTGTTTTGAAAAGTCGTCGTTTACCGATGATTTAAAAATGCCGTGTTTGTGCGGACAGATTACGTGCCGCGTAGTGATGACGCAATGACGCAGTGGCGATTCCGACCAATAAGATTTTAGTACCTGCTCCTACCTGACCGGGTACTTTTTTTGGAACCGCAGGAGAGGAGGTACGAAAAGTTGTACCAGGTAACAAGTTCCAGGTACTTTTTTGCCAGTGGAAACGCACCAAAACCGAGGCGAGGCGGGGCGATGCAGTACCAGTGTGAATGCGACTTAAGGGACCCTCATCCATTACCCTACCTAACTCGCCCAAGTAAGCAAGTAAAAGCAACAATGTGAAACTCCCATCAAGTTGTTGCAGGCCTGTGCTAATGCTAGGTATACATTAGCACCTGGTAAATGTCTCTGTAGTTCATAGAATACCAGTTTAAATGCATTTTTGAGTCTAGAAAAGGGGAGTCACCATTTCTGTGGA
Source organism: Pseudochromis fuscus (assembly GCA_900323345.1). Taxonomy (NCBI): domain Eukaryota; kingdom Metazoa; phylum Chordata; class Actinopteri; family Pseudochromidae; genus Pseudochromis; species Pseudochromis fuscus. Next base: position 61,623 of record OOFC01022764.1, read on the forward strand.
GGCAAATGTTGTAAACACACTTCAACAGTCTTTGCGCGCACAGTTATAGCACCACAGTTTATACTTAGGGCGTTATTTAATTCACGTGTGCACTTTGTGTTGCATAAATTTCTTTGCAATAATACATTCAGGATTAAGAAAATTGCTCAGAATTGGCAAGTGTGATGATAGTACTTTTGTTATAGAAAACTCAGCTAATCCCCTCTAAACTGCTTGTATTTGAATTGCAGTCATAAAAAAGACATCTCTCTGAACTCTCCAGATCTTGCAGTCGTGTCATCCTTCCTGCAAAAACTCCATCAAACAAATCAAAATCGACCTCTCCTTGTGATGATTCTTGGTGTTGGAAGGGACGACTTACAGAGGGTCTGTGGCGCCCAGCCATGATCTTGGCTGCGTTTGCTGACTCAGTAAAGCACATTAGCATACAGCTGCCATTAGCCAGGCTGCAGCTGCTATGGATGCCTTACTTAGTTTGCTAAAAGGAAGAGATAGTATGTTGGGCTAACTCATGTGCTCGATCAGAGGGTACATCGGGCATGTTGTACTCACTGTACCCTCAGACTGATAATACTGAGTTCTTATGAAACACACTGTGCAGACCTTGAATGGCATAATAAAAGGCATAAAAAAAACTCCAACTATGTTTTGCACACACATTCCAACCATAAATCTGAACGTATGGATTTATAGTGCACATGGGCTCAACATATACTTTCCTTTTAACAGTTTGCAATTGATTCCTTCTTGTTCCCAATCCACTGGATGAAAGCCATCTTTTCATGTCTAGTTGCAGCTGAATCACATTCTGTCAGGGTTGAGGTGATGTTGCAGGCAGATTGCTTATCTGTCAGGATCACGGCAGACACAAACAGGTTGCTGATGCTGCTGCTTAAACCTGTCTCAGTCAGGCCTCGATCATCAAATCTGTCCCTGTCTCCCATGATATATTGACAGCATTGCATTTGTCTCCCCCCCCTCCTCCTCCAAGCTGAATTCCTGACCAATCCTGTGCCTGGTTATCGGACCATCATAAAGAATGTATGACAGGACCTTAGAGCGGTGAAGGATGGTTTCAGTGAAGCCGGTAGGGCTGGTGAAGATGGAATAACGCAGGTGTGGCGGCACATGGCAGCTTGACTTACGGCCTTGATTCCTTTTCACAACCACCTTGAAATCTCACACCTCCGACACTGTTTGAGAATTTGTCGAAGGGGAACATGAAAAAGAGTTGGAGGGGGAAGGAAAATTTAGTTTAGCTGCAGTATGTTGAGTAAATCCTTGTTTTTGAAGTTTTTTCGCAAGAACGTCGCTGAGATCAGGGTTGAAAACTGTTTTTAATGTAAGTTGATCTATTTCCCGATTTGTCCGTTTAGTTTTGTCCACGGCAACAAAAGGCACAGATGGGTTACGGGAGGAGAACTCCCTGAAAGCGCTGATTGGTCATGGTCGGAAAACCTCAAACTGGAACTTCTCTTCACAAATTGTGATCTCAGGAGATAAACCTCGGGCCTCGATCAATACAATCGGCAGGATGGTGACGTCAAATCTAATTAAGATTGCCTGTGTGGCACAATAGTACCAATCTGTGCTGGGTGGGCCGGGTGTCAGCACGGGCTACAGCAAGGTTATTTTTCGTCTATTGTTTGAGGCTTACAGACACCTCCAGAGGGATCCCTACAGCCAAGGCGCTATTATCTGGCTAAGGTTCGGGACAATCACACTGTCCCTCTCTCATTTCTTGTAAAGGTCCTTCTTCAATTAATCTCAGAGCAAATCTTTTTATGCTCTCCTGTACGGATCCCATGAAAAGAGACTTTTTCAAAGAAGCTTGTGAACAGGTTGGTTTTCTGCACTGAAAGAGAACAAAGAGGGATTATGTCATATAGACTATACTGGGGGAGAGAGGATGTAGCTGGGTGACTCTGATTCTGTTTAGATAATTCTCTGCTGTCAGAAAATGTGCTGGGAAAAAAATCTTTCCAGTTTACAGTTTGGCTTAAATTTTGAATCAATCCACTACAATCAATCATGCATATGAATTGTACAGTCAATATGGGAGAGTTGCTAGTGCTGCAGACTTTAAATAACAAAATATCTGATTGATTCCCTAGGGGAAAATCATTTCGCTGCAAGCAGACCTGCGCTTGTGTAATTTGCATTATGAAATTACAAACATGTGATCTGCCCTTACTTTCCAACCTCCCCATAACATGATTTGAAGCGACAGTAAAAAAAAATGCATTAAAAGTTGATTGCTTTTTTATTTCACTGATATTTGTAAGTGAATCATTCCTTAATAATTCCCTCATGGTATATGTTCTCCTCTATTGTTTTATAATGCATCTACTGCATAGTCTTTATATTCTGAGTTATTCGAGAACTACTCATTAACAATTTATTGATTATTGGAGGGTAGCTGATTTATTCCCTTTTACATAAATTTCTCATTAGTTTTGTTACCAAGCTAAATGCTAATAACACTCGAGCACTCAAACCATTTCACAGGATTTAAACAAACCTCGCCACAGAAGATTATTTTAGATAATACACTCTTGGTTTATCTGATTTTGTAACAGATTTTTAAACAGTTAATTGTAGGAATTCACTGCTCAGTGAGCAGCGTCCACGTAATCAATACAAATTACTTCTGTTTATCATATTGTCACAGCTATGAGACCCAAGTAGAAATAAAACAGTAATATCCTGTGGTAACATCCTGGTCAGAGGTGTGTTGTAGATTTAGTCAGCAAAAGCTAAAGTATAGTTTAATGGCATGTTGAGGCTACAGCTGTCAGCATCTTTGGATGTGGTTCCCATGGCGACAGGTGTTGCTCTCTTGTATTGTGAGGTCAGTGGAGAAGGTTCAGTGTTCATGTCCTTGTGCACTGCAGTGATATAACAACAGATGCAGTCTCCTCAGCAAATCCATTTGAAGTTCTCATTTCCAAACTGGCTGTTTGCACAGGATCGCTGCCTCTCTGTCTGTCTGTGCCGCTCACCTAGCATTAACATTACCAAAGCTAGCTGTGCTCTCAACTCCAGAGCAGCAACATCTCACAGACGGGGATTCACTTCCTGATTCACTAAAATCTTCTCGACTGTCTGGGTTAAGGTTGAGGGAAGATATCTTCAGAGATGTTTGGAGCATAAATCAAAATGCAATGATTCGCTACATCCACATCGCCTGTGCTCCAATTGCATGTTTGTGGCTCAGCTGTTTTATTGTTGCTTCCTGACATTTAAACTTGTAAATTAGTTTAATTAAGAGCTGGTAACATCAGATAAAAACACTGAGCAGTACAGTGGGTAAAGCAGAGAAGTCTCTCCATCAGTACTGCCTTTTATATACTTTTAATTCAGTTTTCTTCAAGAAAAATTCATTAGCAACCAATATTTCTTATCATAGTTTCCATTAACACAATCAACACTGCCATATGGTGCAGGTATGTTTAAGCTGAAGGTGTTATATGTATTTTCCTGCTCTGAAGAGGAATACTGTTGTAGCTTGATTTCATTGAGATCCTAATCTTTATTATTAAACTTCTTCTGAGTTCTTCCGTACGTTTTTCGCTGTGTAACTACTTCTACATACTTTGAGATACAGACACCATTCAACTATCAAAATGTTCAGCTCTTTGAGGACATTTCAACTTGTATTCAACTTTTTTTCTACTACTTTTACTTTTTCAACTATTCAACCTTTTTCAACTGCTTTTTACAATGGAAGTGAATGGAGAGGATCTTCAATCACCCTTCCTTTCAGCTTTAACTACTTCCACGTACTTTCAGCTACAGACACCATTCAAGTTTTAAAAAGGTCACAAGACTTTGAACTAATACCATTGTACTCAGATTTTGGATATCTTTCATACCCACTCATGTGTAGCTACACTTGTCTTCGGTTACACAGTGGGGGTCTCATTGTCATAGGATGTACGGGGACAGCTGCAGCGGACCAACTGTCGAGACAGGTCCTCCTCCAGCTCCCATTCGCTCCCATTATAAAATCTGCTGCCCAAAACAGAATTGCACTTTTTTTTTACACTGCCGCCATGTCCTCATATTTGACACTAGACATGAAAATGACACCAGCCGTGGTCGACAACCTGCCAACACTCACAGTGAAAGAATTTTTCATCTAGCTCCTTTCGTTTTGTCCTGGTGGACATTTGTTTGTCCAGTTCTGCTCAATGTATTGTGAATGGGAGAGGGGAGACAAACAGTTGCAGACCCAGGTGCATGTAGTTACTGGAGGAAGGTCAGTGAACGCCACACAAGAGGAAGGTCAGTGAATGCCTCACAGGAGGAAGATCAGTGAACACCACACAGGAGGAAGGTCAGTGAACGCCTCACAGAAAGAAGGTCAGTGAATGCCACACAGGAGGAAGGTCAGTGAACGCCTCACTGTTTACCTCCGACTTTAAATGTATAAAAACTTGTTTTCAGCTTTTTTTTTTCAACTATTTCTGTTGTTTCCAACTATTTCCCACCTTTTTTAACTAGTTCTACGTTTTCTCA
>OOFC01022770.1:0-54014 GCA_900323345.1 Pseudochromis fuscus
GGAGGTACTCCACACTGCGCTTACCAATGTTGCGGTTAGCATTTTCTCTGGAGCGGACTGTGTAGATAGTGTGGATGAACCACTCTCGGCCAGCAGCCACCTGAAAAACAAATGCAAGAAGATCGTCCTTTTCCTTCTTTGTGTTTTTTACGATTCCAGGGTTAACTAACTTTTCATCTGCTGATCTCCAAAATGGACTCACAATGTTCACTATCTCTCAAAGGCAGTTTAAGCATGCAAATGTAAAATGATCTGTTGTAATCACCTCAGGGATCATTTGGGGAAATGAAAACCAGAAGGCTAATGACACATTTTCTTGCATGGTTCTCATTTTTATTGTAACTATCTTTCTTCTTTCACACAAGTTTTGATATTGGGACCCACAAGGGGCCTTGACCACACTTTGGGAACCACTGCTGTATCTGAGAGTTATTGAAACTTATGCAGACCTGGAAAAGTGGTGAGGAAGACAGTGTGAAGCCGTCCGATCCTGGCTGTCTGACCAGAGGCAGAGCTCCAGGTGTGTCCTGGGCCAGTGTGGCCTTAAAAGCAACATCACCAAAAGCTGAAGCTTGAGTCTCTGGCTGGGCCTTGTCCTGCAGAGCAACACACAGAAACATCAGAAATAACGCAAGATCCCAGAGCATTATGCTTTGGGATTTTGTTTTGTCTCTTACCAGAATCTTGAATCTGTAAAGCAGAGAGGGAGCATCTGCCAGGCAGCCGTACTCCTTGTTAGTGGGGTTGTATTTGGGAACGTATCCATCTGCTCCAGTGCAGAGGAACACTTTCTCAATACCGCAGGAGAAGGAGTCACCGAGGTTCTGGACTGGATCCACCATCACACGGCCATAAATCATTGAGCCTGAAGATAAAGGAGAGATGAAATGTGAGATTTCCCAAGGTCCTCATGGTAATCAGCTGTGATTTTCCTTAAAACCACTAGATGGCAGTGGTGTAGTACCATCAGAAAAAGCAGCATCGGTCCCTTCTCCGAAACCCATGGAGCCATCAGACAACCACAACTCTTTCTTTGACAGCAGGAACATCTGAGTGTTGAGGCTGAACTCAGCTGCCACTGGGTCGCTCACCTGGAACAACAAGGGTTACCATACATGGAGCAGATTGTGGTTCTAGGTCTAGGGAAAATAAATCCAGAACTACAAAATATCAGAGTATTGTGGTCAGGAATTAAACTCTGACCTGCTGGAAACGAATGTCCATGTCAAAAGTAAGTGGCTCTCGTGGGTGGCAGACAGGAGGGATGCTGAACTCCCCGTTGGGTGATGCAATGCAAGGGACCATCTTCACGGTGTAGGTCCCAGAGTAGTCTCGCACCTAGAGGTCACACAGACACATTAAACGATGTTCAGACTGTTTAGTTTGTTGTTGCTTTATCACATATTGGGATAGGGACTCACGGCAAAATCCGAGACAAAACTCCACTGCTGCATTGGCTGGTTGTATGTAGGCTCGGTCCTGACCAGGGCGAGGGTGAACGTGAGCCCAGGGTGGTCTGCACACATCACCATGGATGACACACTGGTTCCTGCAAAGAAAAAAGACAAAACAAAAAGTGGTCATAAATCTTAAAGAGCTGCATTTTGTCCAACCTAAGGGAGCATGTCTACCCTTCTTATTTATAGAGTGACCTTTCACATTGTTTGTGCCACTTGCTGTCTAACTGTAAATGCTGTAGGGTCATTTTGACATTTGCCGAGACGACCTCTGGCACTTTTCACACAGGAAAAGACCCCTGAGGTGGAACGCTAGAAATAGATGAAGAGAAGATGTGGGCCACATGGTAATCCAAGAGGAGGCAGCTTGTGTAGAGTGACATGACAGGATGGGTTCAGGGTGTGTGTACATGCATGTGGGCGCCACTCTCATACCTGGATGAGACATAACAAACTGTCCCCTGAAGCGTGCCTCTGTTTTGAAGTTCACCACGAGGCGTCCCTCCTCATTTATACGCATGCTAGTGGGGTACATGGCTCCTACAAGAGCAGAGGACAAAATGTCAACAGATCAACATGAATTTTTTTCTATTGTAAGAAGTAAAAGGTGGCAGAGTCAGCTAAGATGCTACCTTGTAGTTCAGCTTCAGGTGGACTGCCAATACCGTCCTGCCACAGAATAGCTGTGTCGTACACAAAGGTGAGCTTGAGCTCTGACTGCAGGTCAAAGTGCTGCCAACCTCCTACTGCCACCGGAGAGTGGAAGACATAGGACACAAACAGAGGAACGCGCAGGGTGACATAGGACTGGACCAGGTTCAGCACCTAAATAAGTCAAAACAGACAGTGTCAAGAATAATGTTAAAAAACATGTCTGGATCTGCCTTGGTCTTTGTGATTTATTTGGTTCTAGAAGTTTTGTGGTATTGCAAATATTTGCTAGCTCACATTTGAACTACTTTCTATTTTCTCTGTACAGGGATGTTTACTCTCCCTTGGTATTTTGCTCTAATGAACATACATTACTAGGTTTCATAAAGAGTTGGTTAGATTGACCTGGAGCTGAAGGGTATTTCATTTTACACAATTCATTAAAAAGATGTATTTGTACCAGCAATTATTTTTTTCTGCAACTTTAATTGTGCAGGGCTAACAAGTCACAATACCTTCCTGCATTTTGGACTCCTACCATCAAGAGACCTTGCAGTTTGCTATGTGTTGGCATGTGAAACTGTGCACGATAAAATCAATTTAAATGCCAGGCAGTTTCTGAAATCAATTTCTATTTACTACATGTTGTACTAGTTTAACTGTTTGCCACACTATGTGAGTGTCAGAATTATTGCTGTGGATGATTATTCACCAGTACTCTTAAAAAGTCCATGTTGTGTGCTTTAGTTTCTGCAAACAATCCTACAAGACAATGCACCTCTTGAATGTTACGAATGTTCATATTTCCTACCTGTCCATCGGTGCCTATGGAGCCTCCACAGTCATTCAGCAGCTCCGACATGTCGAAGTAGCTGGTGAACTCCCAGAGGCAGGCCTCTAAGTTGAGGTTCCTGTAGAAACGCAGGGAGTTAGCTGAACGCATGACAGTGCTGTATTGGTAGGGTGAAGTCTCCCCGATGATTTCAGGGTTCTTTGTTGCATCTGTGATGAAGCCATGGCCAGTTTGGATCTCATTGAAGTCCAGCAAGTTGGAGCAGCGATGGTTGCCTACACGAGTGCCGTCTGGGCTCAGAGTGAGCTCAAAGTTTGACAGAGGTCTTGTGGAGATCACTGGCAACATACCTGTTGAGGGGGAAACGTGTTCTTATCATACAAGGTAAGGATGCTATCAGCATTACTAAAGATGAATAAACAATAATTAAAATTTAAAAGTTGCATTAAGATTTACAGCTCACCATCCATGTGAGGCATGTTGACAGTCAGTTTGATGAGGTTGGGGAAGTCTGGGTCATCTGGTCCTGTGTAGCGGATCTTAGCAGAAAAAGGCTCAGCTCCAACAGTACCTGGGATACGGGGCTGACACATACCTGGAAAAGAGTTCAAGCCATTTAAATGAGTTGATGCCATACCCAGCATATATTTCCATGTTTTCTCTAAGTCTCCTCTGCTCTCCTCACCCTCCTCTTTGCTGATCACAAATATGGGACTGGACAGCTCCAGACCAGCATCTCCATTGGCGTTAAAAGCTCTAGCTGCACACTGAACCCTGGAGCCAGCTTGGAAGTAGATTGAGTCCAAGGTGATGGACTTGGTGTTGGTGAAGAAGGTGTTAGTGTCCACCTCCCTCATGGGGCTGGTCACTCCATCTGATCCAGTGGGAGCACTGATGAGCCAGCGGTACTGTGTGAGGGTATCGTTGATGTTCTCCGCAGAGCAGATAGAACCTGTTTTATCAAAGTCATGGTACTTGGGGTTGCAGGCCTGGAAAAGAAGGAAAATAAGTAGTTACAGAATACAACAAAGTTAAATTTGTTCACCGCTACTGCCATTTTTAAAGCACTCACCGTCACGCACACAACAGGGTATCCGTTGGGCGGGTGGGGCTTGTCTTTGGTTTTAGCTGTGTCATCGTACATGAGCAGAGAAACCACCTGAGGCACCGCGGGGAAGGTGACATCTGCCACACTATCCATCTCCTCAATGTACACAATGGCCTTGTTCATCTGGCAAGAAGACACAAAGCATTGTTAGCTGGTTGTCAACAGACAAACCAACAGATATATTTTCTCGAATGAAAATACATTGACTATCTCTGCCAGTCAGTGCTATGCTATTCCAATGTAGCCACTGTAACTCAAACTGATGATGGTGAGGTGTAGAAGTACAGACTGTAGGTAGAAATGGGTGAAGCAACCAGGTCTCAGAAATGAGGACAATATGGAAGTACAAAAAAGTGCAATACTCTGGATGGCTACTAGGTATTGGCTCCAACAAACTCCAATGGCTCCAATTGATTCAAAACAAAAATAATTTTCAATAATGAAATTTGGACAACAGACACTTGGCTACTTCTGGCTTCAAACAACCAACATGGTGACATTCGAATGCAAAACTCCTGGCTTCAAAATACCAGTCCACAAGCCATGATGTCATTGCGACTTCACATTAGCTCCATTCATTCTATATACAGTTTATGTGTAGAAGTAAGATCATTTTGGTCTTTGAATTCCTTGATCCAAGACAATGTCCTGTATTTAATCTACACTAAACTTGAATATTTCATTGAAGTTAAAGAAAGCTTGTTTGTTGAATATATAAATACCATAGCTTTTCTATTGAGTGTGCTATGTGCAGCATAATTTACATGCAAGCAGAAACTATTTGTTTCATTCAAAATCCATATCAGGTGCTGCAGAAAAATAATACTAATGGCCTTCATATTCCCAGTCTGGGTAAAGATGTTAATATCTATCTGGTTTAAGATGCAGATTTAAAACATTTTCTGTTGGTGGAATAACTAATGCCGAGCACTTGACAGTTTAATTACAGTATAATAAAGCAGAAAATAATTTAGCAGGAGATAACCTATTTTTGTCACGTGAGCAGTGCATGCCTGATGTGGAGTATATGGGTAGAATGTCACAGTTCTGTTTATAGGTTTGTCTTCTGTTTGGCTCCGCAGGGACATTCCCATCAGCATCTCATTCCAGAGGGAAAAGCTTTTTATAAGACTGTGGTTCAGGCGCGCTGACAGCATTGCCAGCTGCTACTGGCCTATTTTAACCCAGGCTGACATGACAGGGCGCATGTTCACGTTCGTAGATCTGCAGTACTGTACTGTGCAGAATTCGGTTGCTGCTGGTTTATATTTGATGTTTATATATGTCAGCTTGACTGTGTCATGTGGCCTTTGTCTCACCTGTATTTCAGCCACCATGTTGTCGTCAGGCTTCATGTGCACGGTGAAGGCCTCTCTCATCTCTCTCTGACCGTCATACAGGATCTCAATCTCCACAAAGTGCTCCTTCTCGCCCTCTTTGAACTCCACATCTTAGAGACAGACAGCAGTGATCAAAAACATAAACGCCTCCAATGTTAAGTTCATACCAGGAGTCACTTTGCAGCCACTAAACCAGGGACCTACCCTCTGAGAGCGGGTTGTAGTCCTCTCCAGATGTAGCAGAGCCATCCTTAGTGTGCACCCTCACCACTGACACCTTCGACATGTCTCCAAGGCGCAGGATGGGAATCTTCACTACTGCCACAGCACCTTTCACCTGGGGTTCACGCACGCTGTACTTGATCTCAGAGAAACGGATGATGGACTCTACAACAGGAAATGAAGTGAACATGTAGATCTGCACATTTTTACTTTTACATTGTCTGGGTTTCTGGGAATATGAAAACTAAAATTTTCTGTTTCATTTATTGCATGCTCCTATCTACTATTTTATGCCGTCTTACTCAAAATACACACCCGTCTTTACTCAGTCAGCTGAAAAAGAAGAAGTTGCTCACAGGCACACCAGCAGTAGTTATTTAAGAGGTCTGAGGGAAAATTAATTTCTTCAGTCATATTATTTAATTAATCTAATCTTACATCTTCCTGTGCTCCTTTTATTTTGACTCACTTTGTATGTTGCAGTGTATATTTGTTCATTTAACTATTTCACTGTTCATGATTCAGTCAATTCCCACACGTACTGTCTTTCTCATCCGTGACGGTGACCAGCGCTTCCTTCTGCTCCCCGATGGAGGCTCCATACGGAGACTTGCTCTTGGGAGCTCCCAGCACCAAGCGAAACTCCTCGTCCTCTTCGTGGACGGAGTCATCCATCAGGCTCACCACACACGGCTTCTCCGTGTCACCTGTGGAGTAAATGTAGAGATGCAGGTAAGCTAACAAACAGATTACAAGAGACCAAATAGGAGAATGAGAAGGAGTAAAAAAGGATGTCTGACCTGGCAGGAAAGTAATGATTGATGCGTCGGTGTTGGGCCTCTCAGCATAGTCCATCATGACCTGAGCAGAGCCCTGGCGAGTGTAACAACGCACCGTGGATCTGAGGCTGATGTCTCCACTGCGGTACACTATGGCTTTTACCTCCCCGTCCGACTCATCCACCTTGTAGCTTCCTTCCTTAAACTGGACCTTCGGCACTGAAAACAAGATATTCACACATTTTGATCTAAATGTTACATTTTTCTGTTGTTTTTGTCTCCAATTTAGCATTTAGTGCCAGTGTATAAACAATTGCATATGGCATACATACATCTGTTTTCTCTTATTTTTTACACTCACGGTCTGTGACAGTATCATTGATGGTGATGGTTGTCTTGCTTGGCTCTCCCAGCACGGCATTCATAGGCATCCGTAAAACAAGGTCAAAGGTCTCAGGCCCCTCCAGCTCCGGCTGACCCAGGTCATCTAGGATAGTCACTCTAAATGTCTGCATTGTCACTCCAGGAGCAAAGTCCAGATTACGACTTATACCCACGTAATCTAGTCCAGCTGCAAAACAGAAAAGGTGCCACAAAATAATTTGAAATAATTTTATACAGTGACTGATTTCCTGTGATTCTGAAAACCTGTGGATTTTACCTTCTGCAGAAACCGGATCGCTCTTCCTGGAGCGGACGGTAACAGTAGCGGTCTTGGACAGGTCAGTGCCTGTCCTCCAAACCTTCACCTCGACATAGCCTGAACTCTCATCCACGACATACTCAGGCTCCCCAAAATACAGCGAAGGCTCTGTGAGACATCAGAATAATAGGTTAAATAATAATGAAGTTAGTAATATCGTAATAGAAATGTTATGCTGACATTAACAAATCAAACAACATAAAATGCATAATTGCAGGAAATATACTTATTGTCATGTTGTCCTAAGGTAACATGAATATCAGTTACTTTTTTACCTTCACTCTTTCCATAGACTGTGTATTAATGGCTGAAGCAAGCGCGGCTCAAAAATGAGGCCGATGGAGAAGTGCAAAAAAAATGCAATACACCCAATGGCCACTAGGTGCTAGCTCCAAAAACTCTTGCTCCAACTGACTTCAACCCATTGGGCAGTAATCTCAGGTTCAAGGGTTAGACCCGCCTCCCTCCTTCTGCCATAACCCAAATATGATCACCTTCTGGCTCCAAACAACCAACATGGTGACGTTCAAATGCAAAACAAAAGCATAACTGTTTCTCACTTTCTCACCCTAATCGTTGGGACATGTGGGGTTAATTCCTGTGTCTGTTTAGACAACATGCTTTGCGGCCTTGCACTCAGGTTTAGAGACAGACTGACATGAATAGCTGAGCAAATGCCCTCATTTTTGACTCTGCACAGGAAGAGAGCTGTCATCCATCTCATCCTGTCCTCCCTCAACCTTCCTCCCCCACTTATCTAAATCCAGACAGCTTTGTCTGAACTCCTCGCCAAAAGGTTGAGGATACACCTGAAGAATAAGGCGTGTCCTTGTATGCGCACACAGAACGATGCACAAGTGAAGGGATGTTCCTGGTTTCTGGTGATAGAGAAGCTGATAAGACGCTTGGTGAGGGAGGGGGTGGAGGAGACACAGAGGCAACCGTCCACTTTGCAAAGGCAGAGGGCAAGAATTCAGACCCTGGGACACATTGACAATTCATCTCTCTTCACTTCTGTATAAAGCATGTTTTCATCACTTTGTGTCCAGCCAGTGCTCTTAGAGATCTAATCCGACAGAGCTGCACATTCAGACCTTCAGCTTTTCAGCAAAAACTGAGGCAAAGGTAGGTAAAGACAAATTTGTAACTGTGATTAATGATTAGTTGTGAGCCATCAAAAAATAACAGGATTTAAGCTGACAGGTCATGAAATCCTTTTGTTTTTGATAATAATGTTGTTATAAATCTGTGCATTCTTATCCATAGACATAAATGATTTTAAAGAATCCTTAATAAATTATGAATCCATTCTGATGGACCCTAAAACATTTTAAAGAATCAAAGAGGTCAAAAGAAGATGCTCAGGAATAATTCATATTTTTTTTCATCTTCTACCTTCACAGCTTATCTTATTAAAAAGTGACATGTTAAATAAGGTGGATTAGTTCTGCTTACTGCCAGGGAGGCCGTCCAGAGGATGAAAACTACAGCATCTCTGTTAGAAGTGAGACCAACTAGAGTGAGACTATGTGATTTATGAAAGAAGAAATCAACCACTCTTTACATTACAACTGAAATATTTCATTTGCAACAAAGCACAGCCTTAGCTATTTCACTACACTGCTGCCTGATTCTCACTTCTGTTCAGACCACTAGCTCGTGGTACTGGCAGTATTAGCTAAAGTTAGCACACAGAAATTGCCAGGTAAATGTACATTTATAATGTTTATAATGCTGTTTTGACCTTAGCTAGGTCCCAAAGTGCTTTACAAGGCAACTCATCCATCAATTCATACACACACTCACACACCAATGGCTACAGAGCTGCCATGCAAGGTGCTAGCCACCATTGATAGCAACTTAGGGTTCAGTGTCTTGCCCAAGGACACTTCGACAGAGCTGGGGATCAAACCCACAATCTTACGATTCATAGGCGACCAACTCTACCACCTGAGCCACAGCCACCCAGGTGACACATTTGAGTCATTTTGCTGACTTTAACATTTAAACATTTAGTTAGGATTGTCTTGTAACTCAATTAACACAATAGTCAGCAGGGTATTTAAACAGTAATACATATCCACACAAATCACATGGTGCATATGGCCATGTGATTGTAGAGCTGTATTGTATGTATTAAATGTCTTGTTTCATGAGTGTCTGAAACATTTATGCAAAAATAAATAAATACAATTAAATGAAGTTGCTCCCATACATTAGTGCTGCTTAAGCAGAACTGGCAGATGTGGTCTTAGGTTTACATAGAAGTTGATGCTTGCTGTGATGGACAGCTGATGCAGAGGGAGGAGTTTCTGGCACGCTTTCAGTGGCTTTCAGAATCTCTTTAGTAAGGGGGGAATGAGTGCCAACATGGCAACCTTAAGATCAGTGGGAGGAAGAGCCAGACAAATACAGTAACAATAGACGCTCAATGTTGGCAAGAATCCAAACCACAAGTTTACTCAGGCAGCCAGATGGTTTTACACACGCACACACACACACAGATGCACAGACTGAACCAAATTTATGGCATGGTGATACTTCAGGACCCACCAAGAAGTAGAACCACAATAGAGGTTTACATGGAGGAGTCCTCTCTTGTCTCTTCACATGTCTGGGAATGCACACTGATTATTTATACATAAAGCTCAATAGCACTCAAGTAGCTTCAAGGTGGGACAGACAGGAAAAATGTAAAGAAGACAAAACGTATCTCACATTATAGGCCGCAGGTGCAGAGAGGCCTCAAGGAATTGAAGAGTTTGAAGGCTACATCTTGTCTAATTTACTCAAACATTTTCTTTGACGGATCAAATGAAACAAAAGCAGATTTGTGCTTGACAGCTGTAAAAATAGCTTTCCTTTGACGCTGTAATGCAGTAGCGTAATATCTTTAACAGCATCAGACAACATAGTGCTGAATACCATCAGGCGGAGGAACAGGGGAAAAACATGCCAGTCATTTGGATTCCCTGCACAATAGCCCCTCTCTCTCCACCACCTGCCTTTTGGACCCTGCAGACAAAGGGATGCCCTCTGTTTCCCCCTGAGCTCCCCTGAATGCCAATGAAGACGGGGGTGGCTCGAGGAGCACAGCATGATTTAAAGCCCTTTTATCTGTCAGACTACGGTGTAGCATAACATCCACCGAGGCCGCCATTCTCCCACTCAGCATCTGTCTATTGTTATCTTGTATCTAACACTCAGACAGACAGTGTGTGGTGGATAAATCAAGCAGAGAGTGTAAACAGAGCCATTAGACTCAGGCACGGGAAAGGTAATGGACTTGAAAATACTGTAAAGCCACCGAGGCGACTGAGGCATCCGGGGTCTTATGCTTTAGTGACTGTGGTGATCGTGCTGTCTGTGCATCTTCTCTGGATTAATGGCATACAGATACCGAAATGGAAACACAGAGCATCAAAGGGACACTAAGCAACAGGATCACCCACACCTGCCGCCTCCTGTAGCTCTGTAACTACAGCACATGATGCATGATCTGTCCTGAACTCATGTTTCCATACGCGTCTGTAAAACCTACTCAATGGCCAAAAAAAGAAACAGCTTTAAGAGAAGTGGTAGCGCCACACTGCACAAAAGTGATTTTCTTTTGGGTTTAGCACAGAGAGCAGAACAGAGATGCTAGAATATCATGCAAACATAAAAGAATGAGCTTCATGCATATTGGAGAGCATGTCTGATATGGTGTGAGTTGTTCATAAGCTTTTTTCACATATATTAATTTTTTGTCATCTTTGCAGCATCCTATTTGTAATTGTGGATTATGAATCATTACACTGTATGAACGAAGCTAAATGATGTTACCCGTTGGTTTGTGTACTTTCTGAAGCATTTCTAAGGCGGGTCTGACCCTTGAACCTCATTTTTCTTTTTGTGGCCTAATATCTACTTCATATTTTTTTTCTCAGATGGACCACCAGAACCCTGATAAGAAATGCTGACTTTAGCTAGTGATATCAGAGTGACTTGTGGAATAAATGTATTGCCTGATTGAAAATGACGATTTTGAATTGAAGTCCACTGGAGCTAGAGTTTTTTGCAGCCAGCATCTAGTGGCTGTCGGGAAAATTGCACCTTTTTGCACTCTCGCATTGGCCTCTTCTTTAAGTCCTGCTTGCTTCATCCATTTCTATATACAGCCTATGGTTATGAATCTTTATACTGTGCACTGCTATTAATATTCATAGCTACAGGATTCAGTAAGTGAAAATATTATTTATCAAATATATATTATAGTCTCTAAAAATAGACCAACCAATGCATTGTTGCATATCAATACTATACTCTGAATAGAAGTAGTTTCATTGTTCACTTGCCTGTTCAGTTTCACTTCCTTTGTTGGTTAGAAGTCATTTTAAAAATGCTAGAAAGACGTCTTTGACACCAACACATATCAAATTTTCCTGTCCCTACTCTTGAAGTTTGCTTGAAAAAGTTTTCCTACAACAGATCTGTGATCAGTGTTCACAGGTGAACCACCAACCCACTCACCATCGTCGCTGTCCGCCAAAATGATGACTTTAGTGGTTGGGAAGTTAGCGCCCAGCTGGCCTCCCATGGGCATACTGAGGCTGACGTTAAAGCTCTCCTCCTCCTCATACAGGGAGTCATCGATGATAATGATGCGGCAGACTTTTTCTCGTTCATCCTTATCAAAACGCAGCACGCTGGTGTGGTCCTCGGGCCGGGTAATGTAATCAGAGTACGACAGGACGGTGCTGGGTATGGTGCCAGTGGCCGTGACTGAGGAATTATGGGAGTGGAGAAAGGACACGAGATGAAACTTTGTCTTGAAACTTCAGTTGTACCTGTGGAGATGCTCGCAGGATGACAACAAAGGACCCAAAGGGAAAAAAAGTAATACAAAACATGCAGATAGAGAAGGTTTCTGATAGATAACAAGGGAAAACAAGAATGAAGACAACATAACTGTGTCAGTGTGTTTGAATCAGTAGGCATTTCCATTGATGGTGCTTATTTATTTGCACGTAAAGTCAATCACTTTTGTCATATGTTCTAAATTTTCCTCCATGTCTTTTTTTAAGACATCATTTACAAACAGCTTCATCTCACCTTGCTGAGTATAACAAACAACCATGAGCTCCTGGCTGGCATCTCCTGAACGTTGGACCGGCACTAACAGCTCTCCAATATCCTCCTCTATCTTAAATTCTGCTTGAGGAATGAAGACAGTTGATTCTGTTTTGGAGGAAAAAGCAAAAATAAAAAGGTGATCTCAGTCCTCACTGATTCATCCTGGACAAAATACTGACTGAAAATACTGGGTTCTTACCATCTCCAGGGTCCACAATCTCCACTGTTGCCGTGTCAGGAAACTCCAGCGCTGCCATGACTGGGTCTGACAGCTGTATCTCAAAGGTCTCTGAGGTCTCAAACTCCTGGTCTGTGAAGATTTTCACTTTCCAGGTTGCAGTAGTCTGACCTGGGTTGAACTGAACCTGCTTCTGGGATTTACCACGGAAATCCTTGTCCTTCTCGGCTGTGCCATCCTTGGTCGCAATACCTGAGGGAGACGGATGCACAGGGTTTGAGCTTCAAACTTCAACTCAAGTTGTTTTTTGTGGGAATATGTTAGACCAGTGTGTTCCTTTATATTCCTCCTGCATCTTTAAAGTCAGACACACAGATGGTAACACATGATAGTATAAATCTTTTGCATTCAAATGTGTGATGCAGCCAAACAGACCAGCGTGCTGACATTTCATCATGACCTTTACTGGGGAAGGTTTTACGTGCTTTCAATTGAAGCACTTTCACGGACAAGAGAGGAAATAAAGTTGCAATCACATCAGAAAACAAATGCTTTTTGCCTTTAGAGACATGGCTGTGTTGTTGGTATGGTGTCTACTTTGAAGTTTTCTTTAGTTGGACTGTGGGGGTAAAGCTGAGGACATCCTGCAGCCTTAAAGGAATCTGTGTAGATTTGAAGTGAATGTGTGTGTTCATGTTTTATTGCAGGTCTGGCCTTTGAAATGACACATAAATAACACAATAAAGCCTCAGGGGACAGCTAAAGGGAGCAATAATTCATTGTTAAAATGTCAGATTAATCAGAGCTTGTTTAGTGATATGAAGATATTTCAGAGATAGTTTGCGCTTAAATTGAGAAAAATGTTTGTAGATTAAACTAAGAAGTGACAGAAATGACTGCCAACACTTACTGACAAAGGAAGTTTCTCCCAGGTAGCCTCTGCGTTTCAGCGTCACCTCCAGGAATTTGGCATCCTCATCCACCAAGTAGTACTCCCTCTCCAGAGAGATCCAGGCCCAGTTGAGCCGAAATGGCTGAGGTTTCAGTTTATTTCCACCTAAGGAGAGAGAGAGAGAGAGAAACTCTTTTGTATGCACAATAATGTGTTTTGTTCATATCAGGAGTCAGTGAGGCATATAAACTGCAATCTGCTCAGAGCTCAAGGATAAAAGGAATCAAAGGGCATTTTAATTTTGGACGGGAAACACGAGAACTTAATACCAGGGCTTCCCTAAACCTCACTTCACCAGGCTTTAGAAAGAATGACTTACTTTTTATTTCTCCTGATTCTTATCTCCCTCTATTTAAAGCTCTCAGACTTCAACATGGCATGTATACACACAGATATACACCACTGTAAGTTGTCATCCATAGTGTTTTACCTTAACTGGGCTCAACTGGTCATGTCTGTGCTCCCAGTAGTGGGGTTTTGTTGCTGTATTTATGATCTCAGACACATCTGGTTTTGTCAGATGAGAACTTTCCAAAGCTAATATCCTTGTGTTGGCTCATGTTAGTTAACATGTTCATTGTATCACTTCTGATTGATTTGATTTGATCTGTTAAACAAAACAAAATCACATCTGAACAAAATACTCGACAAGAAATATCTAAAGCTCACAGTCATCCAGCACTGATCCACAACTTTAGGCTCAATCCTTAATCCACACTATCTCATGACTCATGTAATCCCTTTAACTGTCAGCTTGGTTTTGATCACTGACTCGCTACTGACTGCTTCACAGATATTTAAGATAATAGGTTCTGCAGCATAATCTGAATATTTTTTTAACAACGGCGGAGAAAACAGTCTAATGTCTTCTCCTTCAGTGACCTGTGACTTGTGATGTGAAATGGGTCAGGCTCAGTGGATTCTTCGGATCAGGGAGGTTAGCTAGAGGGCCACCTCTCTTTAGTTTTGCACTGCTGGTCACACTGACAACAGCCCTGTTGAGCTAAGTCTGCCAAGGATGCTTGGAGGACAAATTCAGCAGTTTAGCAGGATTTCTAAAAACAAATGTGTTTTCATGCAGCAGGTCTCAGAATTGATCAGATCCACAGTGAAGTAGAGATTATACCTGTCAGAGGAGCATGGAAAAAAAAGCAAACAGTGAACAATGGAAAGGAGCCTCTGCTTGTCCTCACAATAGGCCAGCACTGAGCTCAGTTTTGCCTCAGTGAGGAAGAAAGAGGCTGCAAGAGTCTTTATGCTGTGTGACTAAGGAGAATGAAAACACTGGGGGGGTTGAGTGTGGGTAATCTGGATGGGAAGGGGGGCACTTCCTCAAACCCACATGTCAACAGTGAAGCCAAACTAGGCCGAGTCACACCGGGGACAAACCACACTCACCAAAAGGCAGAAGCGTGTTCAGATGGAAGTGATAAAAAAATAAATGGATTTTCTGGAATATTGATATTATCAGATTATGTCTGGACTGGAATTAATTACCTGGAAAATAATGGAACAATAAACATGAAGACCCCTTTTCCATTTCTCCCCACCCCCCAATAGATAACTGTGAATTCAAAGTGTAAAAGTACTTAACAAGTCCTATATTTTACCTATAATTGTTCTCTCTGCCATCTACCACACTGAGTGGACACATGAGGAGAAAAGACATGGAGAGGCAGAGCCCAGTGACCAGAGTCAACCCTGCTCTGTGCTCAGGTTTCCTGCAGTCATGGCTAAAAATACAGGAAATATGTTTGGTGTTTGTTTTTTTGTTGTTTTTTTTGCTCATCCCAAATTCTTCAAGAGTTGATACAGCGCAAAACACTTGTTGGTCTGTGTGCAGAGTCTACGCTGCTAACCAGTGATAGTTCTGACTAATAAGACTGCATCCAAGAAGAAATCATCTTCTTAATGCCCTCAGTCCATCCTGATGTGCAGTCTCAGTGTTTCACAAACTTCCATTATCAGATAGTTTCTGTGCTGGAGAATGTCAGTTCTGGCAGGCGGCCCTATTTGGAGCTGATACGAGGAGAAGCTTAGTCAGTGGCTATCATCGAGGATTATCAAATGAACACGGCCAAGACAAAAAGCTGCTTCTGTTTTGGCATCAAGCAATCAGGCAGCTTTAGGTTTCTGCATTGCTACAGGGAGAGAGACAAGGAAGGTCCTATGAATCAGACCAGAGCAAAGGCCTTTCAGAGGCTGCTACACCATATTGTGCTGAATCACAGATGTCTACTGCGCAAAAAGAAGGTACTTATTATCATCATAGTTAAACTGCAGCAGTGACTCATTTAAGAAAAAGGGGCTGATGAAATGTGTCATTTTTCAGTGTCTGTCACAGTGTTAGCTAATGTACATGTGAACTGAGGTGACGTGAAATGATGTGATGTGGATGCAGCAACTTGTTCAAGGACTTTTCAATAAGTCGAATACAGTTTAGCAGCTCTTTGTGATGGCCGTGCAAAATTCCTCATTAATGATAAATCCCACAATACATCTCCACCAGCCGACTGAGGACACCGGTGAATGACATCTGCCACTGGTGTGTCAACTCAGTACTGTTGTTACATTGTGGGGTCAACAGGTGCTCTTTCCTTTGCTGTACAAGTGTCACAAGTTGCTACTTTTGTCCAGAATAGAGAAACATGTTTCATATCTTTCTTAATTTTTCATACCCAACCCTTTCCTACAGCATGCAGAGTCTCATTCACTCAAAGCCACACGGTGACACATCCTTCAGGAGGAGGAACAACAAGCAGAGCTGTTTTTTTGGCTGAGGACATCAAAGCAAAGATCTCCCTCGGTCTTTGTCCGCCAGCCTGTCTCTCCCTGTGTCGTGAAACCTTCCTTCCCGCCAGACTCCCAGATTATGTGGAGCAGAGTGACAGCTGTAGTCCTCAGACCTCCTCCCCCTCCATGTTCCCCGTCCTCCCTGTGTCGGCTTTGTTCGCTCAGGGCATGAACGACTGAGAGGGACAGCAGGCCACAGTCTGGGTGGGCCGGATCTACCACCATGGTGTGTGTGCCTCCCTGCCTGCCTGCCTCCACATTGTTCCCAGTGGTGTAAGAGTGGGGAATCTCCCTTCTCTGACTTCTTTTGTACATGCTGTCAGACACTGAGGTCGGAGCTGGCGTGAGTCTCAGCAAATCAACAAATTGTCTGTCACGCAGGAGGTGATTGAAATAGTTTAGCCGCAAACACGGAAGTCAAGATTCATAGCTTGTCTGACATGATTGTATATTTGACTGATGGTCTAATTTATTACAATTTTTATGACACCATACTATATTAGACAGGCTATCAAAACCAATCCACACAGGAGCTGCCTGGCTCAGCTCACATTTCCATTAGCTTTTCAAACTGACAATCATCATAATTTCTGCTGGTATGAAAAGTTTTATAGGATGCTCATATTTCTAAATGTGCCTGTTAGCAGCTATTTAATAAATTAACTTGAGTGTGATTGATGCTAATCACTGACATGTGCAGGGGAGGAATATTAAACAAGTGTGATTATATTATTCTGTTTTAAGATTTGAGTGAGACCAACTCCAAATCTTCCACAAGACAAAAAATGCAAAGTAGAGTGACTCAGACTTATCCTGTGCCACCAACATCACAACATAGACAGGACATTACAGCCTGAGATTTTCCCTGCACCAGAGTCCTTTGACAGCACATTCTTCAGCAGCTCATATTTACACAGCAGTGCTGCCTGCACCATACATAGATGCAGTGGGATAGTGGGTCAGGCCTGAGATATCATTGGAGAGGAAGGTCAATATGAGGCTTTGACGTTCACCAGCATGATGCAAGGAAGAGCAACCTTCTAAGAATATCCTCATCAAGTGACAAGCATCATATTATTGCATTTCCTCATCAATCACCCTGTTCATATAAATACTGCGGAGGTTCCAGTCAGCTACGCTCAGTATTTAAATATCACTGTTTTTAACTATCTGTTAAATCAGAGAGACGCTAAACATCAACACAAATACACAAATGTTCACTTAGTTTCCTCTGTGTTTGAATTAGTAAAAGAGATTCTTTGTGAGCGAGATTTGCTTTCTGTCGGCTTTCCAAGGAATTCATGTCAGGAATGCTGCGTGATTAAATGTATTAATAACTGTAATCATTCCTTCTGGACAGATGCAACTTGTGCTGCAAATCAACACATCATAGTGTCTATATTACTGCGTCTGTTCAGGGCAGTGAGAGGATCCGTGCAGGATGTTGCAGACAGTCTGACAGGAGCAGCGAGCCACATCCTCTTTGCTTACCACACTTGGCATGGTGACACAGATACTTGCAGCATTTAGGGAAATCTAATAGCATCACAAATGTGAAACTGAGATTATTATCTTTCACTAAAATGTTTTGCATAGAATTAGTTAAAGTTAGTTAAAGTTAAATAACCAGGACAAAACAAGTCAGATTGTGCTAGCATGATGATGTTAGGGGGAGTTTAATGTTCATTTTCAGAATAAAAACAAACATGTAAAAACATTTTTAAAATACATACACAAATTTATTGGACTTTCACAAATATTTGTACTTTATTTAATTGATGAAACTCTACTGTAAGGGCATATTTAAATACTGATAGTTATTGGTTCTGTAATTTTACAGATTGGTTGTTGACTGACAGATATCTTACAAAAGTCAGTTTTTTGCAACAAATATAATTAATGAATATGTGTTTCTTAGTTTCCTGATTAAATATTGTTTACTACTGCACTGTATGTGTTATTGTACTTTAGTTATGTTTAGTTATTTTATGGTTATTTTTGTTGTTGATCTGCTGGAAATTTATTCTTTTAAGCTTTTAATTTTATTTATTTATTTTACAATGTACACTTGTGCTAGCAGAAATCTGGTTTACTAATATCCAGAGGATACATGCTCAGGGCATCATGAACCAAGACTAACGTTAATTTGTCTGGACCAAAGTATCGACACATTAACTATCCAACAAACTGACGTTTACTTCCCTCTAGCAACGTCGCTCGTGTGTCTAAAAAAAAAGGACAAGAAATGGAGTGCAAGTAACTCAATGACAGCTTGGCTAGGGGCAGTGACAGCGTTGCCATATGAGAGCAGATAAGAATAACCGCTATAGCCGTACATCATAACTCCCCACCCCAGCAGCCCTTCAACCATCATAAATCAAGACTGAAGAAAAAGAACAGGAAGAGAAAGCGAGATAGAAAATAAGGTGATACCACAGTCCACTGAAAGGGAGAGGAGAAAACCTGACGGGGGAGAAATGGAGAAGCAACAAAAAGATATACACACTAACAAAAAACAGAGCCGTGACACCCTGAAGGAAAGGAGGACGGAGGGAAAGTGAGAACAGAGTGGGGTGTGGTGGAGGCGGCCTCAGCTTCTTGGAGTCACGGGGGGCCCCGACTGTGGCACCATTAGCCAGTAAATCTCCTCCTGACTGTTGACACGAGTGTCATGTAAGATCCCAAAACACCATTAGGAAGTAGGGGTGTAACACAGTCGTGTCAGTTAGCATGAAGGCGACTGTACAAGAGTGCACTTCCTATACAGTGGAAAAATCACTACTTAAAGCTTTATTGATTTTTCTATTTGCAGCTCAGTTTCCTCCTGTTCCCTTTTTCTCCATTGGCTCAGTATCATTTCACCCTCTGGGGAAGTGCCCCTCCAGACCAGCACCTCCAACGTGGAAGTCTATGGGTTATCGAGCTATCTGAAATTGGTTTGGATTTCTGTGGAGCTGGGAGTGGGGTGACCACAGGCTTTGAAAGGGGATCCCCCTGGAGCCTTCCCTCTCACGTACACACCTGTCTGCTTGGGATACCACTTCACTTCCAGGCCCTGCTCTGTCTGTGGCCCTGGAGTCTGGAGTCTCTGAGGAAGTGCATTCCTCTCCCCGGCTCTGAATGATCACATAACACTCAACCCAACGGGGTCTATGATCCCTCTGCAGAGCTGGAAGACTATAGTGTTGCTTTTGAAAAAGCACAGGGACCAATTCAACTAATCTGAATGTAAAGCCTTGTGTTCTCTGTTGTCTGTTAATCAGGAAAGTTTGATTATCGGTACAGAAAAGTCTAAAACGAAGGAATGGCAACAAGTGGAAGTTTTTGAAGACGAGTACACGCCAAAGTTCAAAGAGCTGGCTCCTAATGCTAAGAAACAAACAGAAACTTACGGATGCCTCAACATGTCTGACAGTAAATAAGGTTTTCTTTACTCAGCCTGTGGACGCATGCCTCATGGACAAGGGTATACGGAGCTGTGTATCCACTTGTAAAAACAAGTATTTATTGCTTCAGCATCCCACTCTTACTCTGAATGGCTGTAGGGAGTTTCTGACCTGGTCACTTGCATGGAGGTTATTGCTTTTCCAATAGAAATTCTCAGCAGGCCAAAAAAAACAACAACAACAGGAACAAAAAAAACTTGAACTACAGTTTGTGTTTGAGGTCACTGCCACATCATTACTAAACGGTTAAGTTTGGCATTTATAGCAACTTTCAAGAATTCATGAGCTATGAAATATAATGAAGTGGATAATTACACATATGATATGTCAGATGCATTTATTTTCGAGACAGTAATTACTTTCTTTCTACTTTAACCACAGTTGCCAAAAAAATATATATATATGTGACATTTAAGGATGAATAAAAAACTCTGTCTCCATCTAATCCCATCAGGAGCCACATGTAAAACTTAAAGAAACTGTCAAAAACTACTTCAGTCCTCACCTGGATATATCAGAGTTATCTCTAAGAACCCAGACCCATTTCTCCTTGAATTACATTATATGTCATTGTCACATGACTGTACCAGGGCCGCACAGGGACTTCATGAGTCAATGTCAAGGATAAAGTTGCCAGAACATCTAAAGGGTTCGTGACACCGAATTGTCCAAAATCAGTGTTTGGGAAAGATTTATCAGAATTTATAAAATAACAGATGACAAAACTGCACATAATTTAAAAATACATGAACTAAATATGCAGAACTCACTTCACTTTAATTGTTTTTAAATAACGCTTTTATCTCATCCGCTACAGAAGGCGAATCCTCTAACCCCCTGGAGTCAAACTTAATGTCCACTTCTGACCTCTTGCTAAGTCACACTTGTTGCACAATTATGCCGGACGTACTTCAGCTGTGCATGGCCACACACACACATGAACACACACACACACACACACGGGGTTACTGCCTCACATACTGCATGTTAAAGTCTCTGAATGAGCTCCTGATAGTGTAAATGCAGGCACCCGCAGTAACATATGTACATGCATGCTCGCAACATTTGAGCTTATAAGGCTTATGGAGGTATTCCAAACTGCTGCATGTCTCCATGAGGACCTGTTAATGATCTGAGAGTGTATTCTTGACCTACTTGTGAAGAAGCATCACTGCAGTGCATGTAGCGGCAGGCATCTTTTAAAGGCTGCTTAGACCCTTAAGCAGCTCCCCGTATCAGTGCATCTGAGGGGCATTTCCAACTGTGTATATCATAATTACTTAATAGATAAACTGTTTTAAAAATGGTTGGGAGTAAATATCACAGCGTTAACATCAATTAACACATAATATAAATGAAGGACTAGTTTATTTTTCTGTCCTGTCTATGTTAATTCCAGACTTTAAAATGTTTATGGTGTCATGCAACTTTTTTTTTTTTTTAAGTATAAAAAAATCACATGGCGCTCCACAAATTCACAGTTTTCTCCTCAAAAACTTTCGTACCGGATGCCAGCAAGTGGATTATCTAAGGTGCAAATCTGACCTAGTGTCTTGATTCCCACACAAACAGCTCACTTACTTAGATTTATTAGCAGATAGCCTGACCAGTGTGCTCTCCACCTGCGTGCCCCTACATGTCCAAGATAATGCCGCCTCCCCCAGGAGTCACCTCCTCAACACTTCACATTAGTGATTCACCAGCTGGCTCATCTCTCTTTTATCTGTTATCTGCTTGATCTCTCCCCGGATGTGCTGAGTATTTGTTTTAGTGTCTGTGTGAAGAGGTGACTCTGCAGGTGTGTTATGTTAATCAGCGTGTCTGTTATGCCCAATAATGCATGTGTATGCTAATAATTACATGCATACTGCGGTGTGAGCTGAAGGTGAATGATGGAGTGTGCCCTTTGTGTGTGAGCCGTGGTCAAGCAGAAACATGGTTTTGTTTTATGTCCCAGTATGCACTGCTGCACCTGGTTCAGCTGACTTAGCTGGAGGCTTAGACAAAGTGGGTAAGCAAACAGCAAGAAGGAGTGTTGAGCTAATTGAAGCCCTTGTGTCCCCTTCCTGTGGTTAAACCCACACTTAAGCTGCTTGAAACAGAGCATTTCTGTCTTTAATAGGTGACAAATGTAAGAAATGTTGGTAACAATAGCAGTGAACACTTTAGATTATGCAACAATAACAGTTTCTTTCAATTAATGTCAGAGCTTGTGATCATCATTAAAAACAATGATCATCATTCAGATTCTGGTGGAAAGAGTAAATTAGTAGGTGTTCACTCAAGGAAAAACTGAGGCTTCACTTTGCTGACAAAAGATTGTAATTTAGCAAAACTCACATCCTCCTAGTCCAGTGTTCTCTATGGGCCTGATATTATTACTAACAAGCTCCTCATTATGGCATAATTATAGACTAAACTTTCCGTGTGGCATTGATCGCATTTCCAAATCTTGTTTTGTATTTTATAGCTGATACTAAAATAGTGAAGGACACCTGCTGCATTTTATTGCTTTGCATTTGCTATATTTATGACACCGTTCAAGTAAATCTATGGAAGAATTAGAAGTGACAAGCCACTGAGCTTATACATTATACTGTACTTCATCGTCATGTCTGCACCCTGCAAATCTGATTCACTGAGGAGAATTCTTTAGGATAAACAGCATTGATTGTTAGATTATCATGTTAGGCCTGTTATGGATATTAATAATATCTTGGTAAGAAGGCGCCTGTGACAAGAAAATATAATAATATTACATGAATATCCAGAGTTACAGAAAACTAAAGTGCATCAGTGTAAGATGAGGAAGAAGGAAATGGATCAAATTGAAAATATAGAAGACAGTTTTAGTTCTTTATGACTGGTAAAATGTGAAGTAGCAATAAAAAAACTAAATCTTTTCTTCTGACTCTCTTCCTAAATTCCCAGTATGCTTTAAATAATAACATTAAATAATAATGTCCAATGACTGATAGTTACTAAGCCAAAAGTAAACACAGTTGTGAGACTTATTCCACAGAGAAGTGAATATTTTGTTATGCATCATTTCACGGGTCCACCTCAAGCTGATGATGAAAGTTGACATTTCAAAGCTCTGAGAAAAAAGCACCCTAAAGGAAAGGACCCTATTGTTCATTAACATCAAACTTTAAAGCATATGGTAGTTTTTCACTTGTGCTAACCCACAGTGAGTGTTTGGCTAAAGTCCCCTTTGACCTGGTCCTTTAAACCTGCTACCCTTTCCAGAGGGGCGAACAGAGGCGGCAGCTCTGTACTGGGTGTCAGTCATGGCCAACTGCCTTAAGTCTTTGTGATGGAAACACTTGGATGATTGACGGAGAGCAGAAAGTTTCAATTTTAAGCAACCATTAAAAGACAGATACACTCTGAGGAAAGCCTTCAGGCAAATGGGCCCCAGTTTGGTGTCACTGCACACAAGTATGAAATATTACAGGGTTCTTACCATTGTCTTCAACCGTGAAGTAGAAGATATCACTTGTGGCGTTGCTCCCATCCAACAGCACATAACAGATCTTCATGTCATTAATATCAGCTGTTGGAATGACAAATATAGAGAGACAGCACTTCAGCTGAAATGTGGAGACAACTGTGACAACTAAGCTACTTTTACAAAGTTCTGGTTGCAGTCCTTTGGCTGCAAGTAAAGTGACATGTGCTCCAAAAAATATGTGTTTTGGACCATTCAGAATTGTTTTAAGCGGGTGTTACAGCTATATACTCTACATTTATTTTATGATCAAAATGTTCTTTTTATTAGTATTAGTATTATTTGTCGTAGTTATGTTAGCATCATTGTTCCATGTGATCATTGAGTCGTCTATCTTACCACACACGTGATCCAGTGCTGCTGTCAAATTGTTAAGCAGTGCTTCTTAAAATTTTAAAACTATGTAAACAGATGAACATTATCTCACCTTGTGTGAAGGTCTTGACGCTGTCATTGCCCAGTCCAGAGTTCATGATGAAGCCATGCAGTGGAGCCTCAGACACAGTGTACTTCAGGACCTTTTGAGGACTGTCTCGGTCTTCTGATCGAAGGACCTTGCTGGTGATCAAAAAGCCTAGGTGTCCTGTTTGGAGGACTTTCAGTGAGGCTGCAGCTTTGTTTACCACAATCTGGGGCACACCATTGTCCACTGTATTGATATGAATGGTCATCATTTGGGGCTTGCGTGTCTCATAAACAGTATCAGGAAAGACGTAAAAATCGGTATGAGTGCCATCTGTGACAGTAAAAGAGAAGCTATCGTCATTGGTCTCAGTGCCATCATGCTTATAGCTGATAAGGTTCTCGTTCAGGTCCTGCTTGGTGAATGTTACGATTGGTTGCGTATTGTTGAAAAGCAGTTGGCCGTGGACTGGCACTTGCGTCACTATGAAGCGCAGAAGGTTGTCAGGGGTGTCCCGATCCTCAGCTGTTAGCTCAAATGGTGTGATGAGCCTAGTTTCTCCCTCCTCTACAACCAGCTTGTTTATAGTCAGGACAGGTTTTTTGTTATCTACATCAGTGATGGACACCCGGAAGGTTCGGAAGACAGGATTGTAACCATCTGTCACCTCAAACTCAAAGCTGTCCATTTTCATCTCATCATCGGAGGTGTGGATGTAGTAGATCTTGTTGCCAGCAAGCTGCAACTGGGTGAAAGTGGAAATGGGAACACCTGGGTGATCAGTACTCTCCAAGTGTCCTCTACTAGGTGCTCTTGTGATGCTGAAGCTGAGGAATTCATCAGGACTGTTAATGTCAGTGGTACTGAGGAGGTCTGTGGTAAGAGTTACTTTACCCCCTTCTTTCAGAGTCACACCTTTGTTGACAACATCTGGAAAAACCATGTCAATACTTCCAATGTTGATGTAAAAGTAACGGTCAATAAGTGGATTGATTCCATCGGTGACATCAAATTTCAGCAGGTCGCGGATTCCCTCCTGGCCTGTGTGGACATACTGAATGAGTTGTTTGTCGACTTCATCCTGGGTGAAATTCATCCCCAGGGTGATATTCCCCAAAACATCACCAAATTTGGTGATACGTTGAAGGAAGCCTTGCCCAGGGCCATATCGCACAACATATGTTAGTTCTTTGTCCTCAGAGTCAAGATCTGTTGCCTTTAAAACCCTGTTGCTGATGACTTTCGTCTCGCCAATCTCAACATCTAGGCCATCGTTTATAGCCATTCTTGGTGTCTCATCATCAACAGGTATAACCATGATGAGAACAGTCTTTTCCACTTTGTGTTTTCCATCATATAACCTGACTTCAAAGCTGTCTTCTTTGGTTTCAGAGTCATCATGTTCATATACAATGTTGGATGCTTCTTTGATCTGTTCCAAGTTGAACTTCTCAACAGGGATGGTTCCAGTGCTGAGCTGTTGAACTATTGTACCATGCTTGGGGTTTTTAATGATCTCAAAGTGCAGCTCATCTCCAGGGATGTCAGCATCAGCTGCATTCAGAATTGGTGTGTCAATGACCAGACTCATGCCCTCCATTACCACAAATTCACGGACGAAAATCTCGGGTTTCTCGTCATTGGCTGGAAGGATGATTATGGGAAAGAAGTGACGTTCAGAGAAGTTAATACCATCCGAGCAGCGGAAAGTAAAACGATCTTCTACAGGTTCAACCCCTTTGTGGATACTTTGGACATAGTAGATATGACCGAGGGCAACGTCTTTAATGGTAAATGCAGTGATGGCTGTTCCGGCTCTTGATTTCTCAGAACCTGAGGCTGGGGAAATATTCTCCACATAACCAGCTGATGGTTGGACAATGATGGTGCACAAGATATCATCATTGTTTGTGTCAACATCCTCAGCTTGAATGTGGTTTGGAGTAATGACATTTTTCTCCCCCTCCACTACAATGAACTGATCTCCAACACTGACAACAGGAGGAATGCTATCAAGAGGGAGGATGGTGACGTGAACTGTCACACCTTGGACTTTGTTGCCACCGACGACCCACTGATCTGACATATCGGACAGAGTAAGGTTAAAGGAATCATGTTCTTTAACTGGACCAATTTCACCAGACGTATGAGCATACACCACCGCCCCGTTTATGATGTCCTCCTGGGTAAATCTCTCAGCAGGAGCACCATTCACCAAGATCTCACCCAGTCTGGGAGGCTCCTCTACAATAAAAGTGAGCATGAGGTCATCTGTGTCTTCATCACGGCCCTGAATGACATTACTTGTAATCTCTGTCGCGCCATTCTCCAGAACATCGATGGAGGCTCCGAGCAGGCCAGCTGGAAGCATAATGGTGGGGGTCTCGTCATCAACTGGCTCGATGGTGATCTTAATGGTGATAGGTACCTCATGGAAACCGTCACTTACAGAAAGTTTGATGACATCGCTGAGGGATTCCTCTCCTCCATGGATGTAGGTTAGGCGGCCATTTGCAATGTCTTCAAGAACAAATGTTTCTTCGTTTGACATGTCAATCCCCAAATACTGCAGCTGTCCATATCGAGGAATTTGGATCACGGTGAAGATGATATTTTCATCATCTGTATCTGTGTCAGTGGCATGCAGCTCCTTCCTAGTAATGATATATGTACTTCGTTCCATAAGTGTGAACCCCGTGTTGGTGATAAGTGGGGGTTTGTTGTCAACTGGCTGTAAGAAAATGGTGAACAGTCCATCTGCTGTGTTCCCAGCTGTGTCCTCCACAATGAATGTGAACTGAGCAACTTTTGGAGTGATGCCCAGTTCCTGGTCTGGAGGCTTGTAAGCTACTTTGTGGTGATTAACCTGGGCTTGTGTAAACTCTGTAATTACAGTGTCAGGGCTGTCAGTCAGTACAATTTCACCCAAGGGGGCTGGATTGTTTTCATCGGTGTCAGTTGGAGGCTTAGTGATGGTGTACTTCAGGTCTCTGTCATCTGAGTCTAGATCAGTATAACACAGGAATTTCTTTCTAAAGAATGTGAGCTCATATTCCTGGACCGTCATGTGAAGGGTGGTGCCTGGGAGAAGCTCTGGAGCAAGGTCATCAACAGGGTGGATTTTGATGGTGAACATATGCTCACCTGATTGATTAGGAGGGTCGTTATCATCCTGGACCCGGAATACAAACTGATCGATCACAGTGGTGGTGCTGTGGGGTCCGATGTGACGATAAAACAGCTTTCCATCAAGGATATCCTGCTGAAACCATTCAGTCACAACCTGCTCAAACATCTCATCTGTTTCACTGAACTTCCAGAGAGATGGGTCAGAAGGAGGCTCTACTTGCCTGAGAAGAAGCTCCCCTACAGTTGAATATGGTGCTTCAATTATAAACTTAATAGTTGAGTCTTCTGAATCAATATCTGTGGCACTCAGGATGAAGGGAGAGATCTGCATTATTTCATTCTTGAACAGCACTAGCCCAGTGTTTGCATTAATAATAGGAGGCTCGTCATCAGTGGGAGCAATAGTGATGGGGAACAAAAATTCCACTTCATTGCTGCCATCAGTCATCCTAAAAATAATGTTGTCGCTGTAGGTGTCACTGCCATCATGCTGGTACACAACAATGCCGGCGTCCAGATCGGCAGGTGTAAAGAATTTCCTGCGTGAGCCGAGCACGCTTAGGTCTCCGTGTTTTAAACCATCAACAACTGTGATTTTTACATCTTCCAGATTATCCTCATCACTAATCTCCAAATTCTGGGAGCTGGACAGAGCTCGGGACTGCCCTTCAAACAATAGCTGCCCTGTATTTTTGGTTGCAACTGGAGCCAGGGTATTCATAGGCTTCACCACAATCATAAAAGCAAATGTATCAGACACTGAACCATCAGTATCTACAATTTCAAACTCCAGCTGGAAAATCCTCTCGTGCTCTGAGTCCTCTGAAGGTGGCTTATAAGCTATTTTAAGATCTTTGATGTCTCTCTGATAGAAGGAGGTGATGGGCAGGTTTCGATCATCTGTGCTGATGATATAACCCTGCTGAGGGGACAGTGGTGAAGTTATGTTGAAGATTAAATCATCTGGATCAGATTCAACATCCTCAGCAGCCAGCATGTCACTTGTAATAGCAGTCATCACAAACTGATCGACCTCCATCATCATCATGGCTACAAAGCTGGGTTTAGGAGCTGTGTTCTCTGCACCCTCTCTGATCCTAACCATCATTTGGAAATGCTCTTGCATGATTGTGTTGCCCTCATTGTCCTGCAGCTCTACCATCATTGGAATATAGTCTCTGTTCGGTGAATTGGTTTTAGCAGTGTGTTTGTAGCGGATACCTTGTTTCACAAACTCTTCACAGTCAATCATTTGGCCTTTGGAGGGGTTATTCAAAAGAGTGCCATACCTGGGGAGACCTCCAGCGCCGACCAGAGTGGCGATCTTACACTGTGTCACACCGTCCTCAAAGGAAAACTCCAAGGACTTTTTGTCAATAAGGTTGCTGTCTCCGTTGAGCTTTTCAACATTGAGGGGCATATTCCTGGTGAGGATCTCAAGTTGCTGGAAAACCACCTCTACTTCCAGCATGAAAGGGATGATAACTGTGTCTGTGTGGGAGTCATAACGAAGCTGCAGCTTCACACGATCCTTACTGGGGCTCCGGGATCCAAAATGAGTGTACTTCACTTCATCTGGTCCAAATGAACAGGGAAACTTTTTAGGGGTCAGCATCCCAGGTTTCTGGGCCAATGGGTCATTGTCCAGAACTGTGATGTGGCAGCGGTCACCAGGCTGCACCTCTGTGACCAGGTCATTGATTGGGTCCAGAAACACAGACCTTCCAAAAGGTACTCTGATCCCATTGTTAGCGATGATGATGTTGTCTTCATTAGGTCCAGACCTGTGGTAATAGAGGTGAGCTGGATCAAATGGCTCGGCGTATACTGAGGAAAAACAGAAGCTGAGAGAAAAAGTCACAAGCAGGCATCTCAAAAATGCCAACTTTTTACAAAGTTGGGAACTTTGCAGACAACCAGCCATGTCCACTGCTAGTTGCCTTGCAATTTATTTAACCAGTCAGCAGCAGTCAGCAGGCAGATTACTCTCTGGAGTACGGAAAAAGCATTAAAAAAAGCCTGCCTGATGGTTTGGGCCTTGGGATCTGTCCTCTGTCTCTCTGTTTCTGTGTGGCCACACAGAGACACAAGTGTGGTGAAGGCTGCAGGGCTGTGCAGGTAATAATGAAACAGTAGACAGTGACAGGCACAGGCTCCTCCTTCTGTCAGTGCAGGGAGGGAGCCTCCGGCCCCCATGGCTAATTTAAGAAAGGCCATTGGACAAGACTGTGAAAGTGCTACCCCAACCAACACTTAACCTTCTCCTCTTCTCTCACTGAGAGAAAAGGTGGCAGAAAACTCATTTAGTGTAATCTGTGTTATCTAAAACACTGTTACTGTTTCTAATAAATCTGACAATATACATTGAAGTATTACTGAACTTTTAGTATTTTCTCCACAAAAATATGTCAACTGAATATCATTTGATTATTTTTTCGGGTTACTTGAAATTGATTCAAGTATTTTTACAAGTGGTGCAAAATGTACTTTGAAGTCAGCTACATGTTCTGGTGTATCATCACTGACCTGTGTGATTTCACACACGGCTTCAGAGGGGATAAATGCATCTCTATGGGTGTGAACTATGTGAATAAAGAAGTAATCCCTCATTACAGTGCTATCCAAGTCTCTGTGCCAAGTCAGACCTGGCATCCCAGCACTGCAAGGAAAACGCTCTCCAATACAGAAAAGCTTTTCAACAACACTTCGATTAAGGACGAAATGCAAACTGTAAATGTACCATACTAGACTAATACCACAGTTTCACAGTATATTAGAAAATAAACCTCAGTTAAACACAAATTGAACCATCCAAACAGATTTGGGTTTCAAAACAGCATTTTCAGACTATTAATAAACAATTGCAAAAAAACTTTGTTTTATGAGCACCATCGACACAGTTAATGATCTGTGTAAAATTAAGATGTGTGAAGATGTTTGTGTTCTGTTCACGAGTCAGAGTGGCTCCAAGGTCGTGACACCTCGGCACCGGAGTGGCCATTAGTCCCACGCTGAGGGACAATAACCTGGCATCAGCTGCAGGACAGGTGTGTATGGAAACTATTTGGTTTCACACACAGAGAGAAAACACAACAAAGCTCAAAATATTTCACAGTTGTATTTTTCCAAGAGTTTTAACTGGTTGTAAAAAGTTGGTCTCTGGCATCAAAACAGCCTCTTTACCCGTTATCACCCAGTTTATCTTCACGTTTAAAATAAGAGATGCACATATATGGTATCTATGGAAACTATGGGACCTGAGCTAGAATTAAATCTTATTTTGTCAAGGTTTGGATGCACAGTGTTAGTTTGCAATGAAAACTCAGCAGTAGGTAGACAGGTTAACATAAGATTCAAATCAGGGAAAATCCTCTCCTTTATTTTGATAACATCTGTATATGCAATACATTAATAATTAGGCTAATGTGATTTTTTTTTCACAATGGCAATGCACAGAATATTAGTCTAACAAAACAACCTTTACCTTTGGTGAAGTATATATAGAAAATACAAAGTTTTTCTGACTCAGCGCAGCGTGGAGACATCAAGCAGTCAAAGTGGATGCAGTGAGAATGTGAGAATGTGTACTCAGTATGCTGCGCAAGGTCATGTTAAGATAAAAATACCTAGTAGCCTTTTATGGATCATCTTTTGAGTTGAGCCTGACACTTGATGAAGTGATCCATGTGCATTGCTCAGACATTTTCACGCTATTCTTTCAATGCCTAACATTTTAGATTTTTGTTGAATTGTCAGTGACGTCAGTGTTTCTATATTTATCAAATCCAGGTACACTTTTAAAATAAACCTCTAAAATGATTAAGTGCCAACAATGAATCCTATAAATAAATGTACGGTAAACATTCGTTGGAGGTAGGACATTAAATTGCATTTAAGACTTATCTTTAATTTAAATCTTCAGCAGTTGAAATGATTATTCTGTAAAAGTGCCTCTGTTTATTGGGGATGGTAATGCTTATAGGACAACGCCGTGAACCACTCAGCAACCTCCCTCTAAAGCGTGAGCCAAATAGCAGAGATGCCGTATCCATCCAGGCATTCTGTATCACACTTTTCATTGCATCCTCTAAATAAATCTTGCCCTCCTCACTTGACCGGCCAAGAATAAAAATGGGACACACACCAAATGGTGTAACTATAGAAACAAACACAGTAACCTTTATATACTCTGTTACTCCTGGATTTCATGGACATTCCTCTCATAGTGAAGAAGGGACAGAAAATGAAAACCTGTGGACTAGAGCAACAACTTGTAAATCTGCTGCTGAGAAAATTCAATATCAGTGTTGGTTCCTTGCTATAAAACATGACAAGTTATTGTACCTCTCCATGTGCAAAACTGTACAAATTAGTAGAAAACAGCTACTAAATGTGTCACCTGTTGAGCTGGGGATTCATTAAGTCATTAACTTGACTTTCTCCAATTTAGACATTAAAGACACGAC
Organism: Pseudochromis fuscus; assembly: GCA_900323345.1. NCBI lineage: Eukaryota > Metazoa > Chordata > Actinopteri > Pseudochromidae > Pseudochromis > Pseudochromis fuscus. The sequence goes on from OOFC01022770.1 coordinate 31,047, forward strand.
ATGCCTTTAATGAATGTCTAAGGTAAACAGAAAGAGAAGCTGGGTAGAGGCCAGGCTTCGCTGCCCGGGATCAACTCTTCATTCAGGGGTAAGCTCATGATGACAGCAGGCACTAATGACCTCATGATAGATGGAAAATACAGCCCAAGTGGATCCCATCCTTTTATTCTTAACAGCCATGTAGACAGAGGACAGGGTTTGCTTTCTTTTCCTTTAGTGCAGTTGTTACGTATAGATGTAGTTGTAGTCAGATCCAGGTCTCCCATTACTTATGGCTGACAAAGAATTCAGAAGTATTTGAGTAAACACACACTTTATTTGTCTTTGTAATAACACATCTGTCATAATGTGGCCTGTTCTCAGCACATCAGGACTGTAGCTATATGTAATTTTAGTCATGCTCTACTATCAGATGGATGAAAGGTTCAACAGACCTATGATGTCCAGAAGAAGGTGAATCCTATTTTAATTTGTCCTTTAGCACCACTGTTAGGGTAACATTTGTGGAGTAAAGTGATAATTAGGATGGGTTACTATGAAATTTCATATATATATTCACGACTTGAATGATTTGTGTAAACTAAAAGAGGTCACTTGTAATGATGAACCTACAGAGAATTATTACTTGAATCTCCTGCTCCCTCAGCTCTATTAAGCTACAAAGAGTTTGAGTTGGTCTTAAAAGTGCAATACCCCCAATGGCCACTAGATGCTGACTCCAATTGCTCCAATCGCTCCAATTGATTTTAAAATCCTAATTTTCCATCCTGAAATATTCAGTCATTGGCAACCTGTCCAGGGTGTACCCTGCCTCTCGCCTGTTGCCTGCTGGGATTGGTTCCAGCAGACCCCGATAGAAGATGAATGAATGAATGAATAATTGCTCAGTCATTGCATTTTTCCCACAAGTTATTCTAATGTTTGTTCAGCTAAAGTCTGCTCAGCTTATCAGTGATCTGGTGGTCCATCTGAAAATACCCACCTCCCCAATCCTCCCTTCATATCTAAATATGGTCACTTCTGGGTCCAAACAACCAACATCTAATGAATTAGGATTTTGTTTTTAGATGGACCACCAGATCACTGATAACAAGAATTAACTTTAGCTAATGACACCAGAAATAACAAAAAAAAAAAAATCTATTTTTATGTTATTTCTTGAGGCATTCAGTGTGGACGGCAAAATAAGATTTTAATTATACTGGAAACCTGCTTCCTGTTACTTTGAATCTTGAAAGATGTGAAAAAAATTAATTGACTGAGTATTTCATTATTGAAAATGACGATTTTTTTTTTTAGGCTAGCATCTAGTGGCTGTCTGGTGTACTGCACTTTTTTGCACTTCTGCATTGGGCTCATTTTCTCAGCCCTGCTTGCTTCATCCATTTCTATATACTGTACAGTCTATGGTTGTATCAGTGCAGAGCAGAGGGACACTGAGCCCTTACAATGTTGCAATACTTGAGAAAAACACCTGCAGCCATGGTGGCAGCTGTAGCGCCAAAATACTTAGGATATAAAATTTAAAAAAGCAAAATTGAGTCTAAAATGTCACAGTGGAAAAAAAGTCTGTTTTCAAGGTCAAATATTTTTCGTTTTTGTGACTAAAATTCAAAAATTTCGATAAATAATAGGATTTTTGATAAAGTTTTGTAAGGTATTTGGCTATTTCCAAAATAGGTCAGAAAACATGACTTAATAAATCTTTACCACATTCCACACTTAGCTGACACTGACAGAAGCTTCAATGGATGTTTTACCTTTACAAAAGCCAAAGTTTTAGCCATCATTCTTCACTTTCTGAGCGTGTCCACAACGCTTATCACTTGTGAACATCTCAACCATTTTTAAAGCAGATGAACAGCTCAATCCAGCTGTGCCGGACACCTGTTGATGTATCACTATCTACTGAGGGTTGCTACAGATGCTACAGCAGGTCAGCTACAGGCTAAGGTAAGGTATTGTGTTTGTATTCAGTGTAGTGTAAATATGAACTACACTGTATCAACAGAAAAAGATTTAAACCTCAGTACAGATGAATATCCACAGATCTATCAGAAGCACTGACATTGTCCTCTGATGTGTTTTTAACTTTGTCCTGTACTGCGGTAAAGAAAGCTTGAGTTGAGTTGTGGAGTTGACCATTAGGCTATGTGCTGTCATGCTGTGTGGATGAAAGTAGAGATACCTTCACATTTTGTCCGTTATACTCTTGAACCTTCTTGTTATTCTGCTCTTTATTACAGCAAATTAACCCTTAAACTCCGAGCATGTCGTCTTGGATTACCGTAATTATTTCAGTGTTTGTGCACTCAGAAAAAAATCCCATGGTTCCAGAGAGCTGAGATGTTGCACTTTACAGTCAATATGGTGTCATTATGGTAATTTAACTAGCCCCTCTCAAAAACAGCTGATTTAGGCCTATTACTTGTAAAAGTGTAATAAAGTGATGATGAAACAAGAATAGCAGAAAAACCGAAAAACAGATTTTGATTTTAGAGTTTTAGTGAACATGTTAAATTTGAATTTGAAATCAAAATAAGCATAAAAAGTCCAGGTGGAAATTTGGAGGCTCAGGTGTTTAAAGGGTTAATGTAATAAAGTCAGGTATCCAGCCCTATTAACATCCTTTTTTTACTAGAAAAAAAACCTCAGTATTTTGTAGTTCTTTAATCTTCACCCGACTTAGATCTCATCTTAAGTGACTAAACCTTTAAACTGAATGTGTCCCACTACTGTACCTCACATAGATATCAAGAAACATAAAGGATGTTGAATTTTGGTTCATTAATACAAAAATTAAACAAGCTCTACCTGAAAGATAGACTTGATTAAATATTAATCTAATTTAAATCTAATATTTAAAGTAGGTAGGCATGTATTCATGTATTCATTCTAACCCTTACTCCTGACCTCTCTTTTTTCCATCCTACCAATGAGTTATTTAATGCAAAAAAAGACAGATGGAACAAAAAGGATGCTAAAACTAGAACTACAGATGTGAAGATTTGTCATTGGTGGTAGTGTATCGACTGTGCTCTGGTTTACTCTCCTCTCTCTCCCCTTTTCCTGAAATCTTGAAAACTGATTGTATAAAACATTTATGTTAGGATCAACTACAGGATGTGATAAGCAGCCTGGTAGCGAAGCTCTGACAGCTCTTTGAAAACAAGCTTTGACATCAGAGTGGTGCCTCACCCTTGATAAACTCCTTGTCTCCTTAGAATAGCTGAAGAAGGTTGCACCCACATTCTCTTTGCTTTCGCACTACTCACTAGCATCCTAATCATCCGGGCCTGTTGTAAATATACACTGCGTATAAATAGAGGATACTGAGACCAGAGACATTTAGATCCTGTTCGGAGGAGGAAGAGGTTTGTGTTCTGCTGCACTGGGTGGTTTGGCGCAGGGTGTCCATGACTGCGGTCAGGTTCGAGGGACACACACACACTTCATAGAGGCGCTCCTGCCGTCACTGCTGCTCTACAGGCTCAGTGCAGCATTTCAGCTGCTTAATGGTGGATTAAAGCATCCTGCGGGCAGATTGATATAGGTCGACACTATCACTTGTCATTAAAGCACATGGAAACAGGCTGGATATAGCAGCTGGATCGGCCCCAAACACCGGGCAAGTCAACGCTGTAGATGGAAATTATAAAAATATTATATGCCTCATGAAATTGAACAGGAAACATATATATAGGCTGGTCCTTTAATGTTGAACTTGAAATGGAGACAACAGGTAATTGAACTTTATTGTGTGTTAAATTCCAGGCTGATGTATAGTTTTACTTATATAGATATACAGCATCATAATAATATGATCAGTGCCTTTAACCAATATGTTTAATTAGCAACAATAAAGGCTTCACTTCACATCTACTAAAAAAACAACTGTGTCAAAAGGAGAAAGCCGCTGCCCAGGAATGTGTGCAGCACACTGTCGAGGGATTCTTGTCTTTTAACACTATCACTTTGAACTAAATGTGTTTGCACCTGGAGCCCGTGTTGGCACTTATAGACGAGGGGATCTAAAGAGCACCAGTCAAATGTAAATAAGGGCCTTCTAATGGTAAAGTGGCAACAAAGAAAACATTGTTATTTAATAGCATAGCAATTAGCATACAGGAAACTTTAATATGGGAAGAACATGAAATAAGAAAGGGCAGCATTTAAATCACACACACACACACACAAAATGCATCCTGAATTGATTAAAAAAAATCTAAATATCTGAATTCTTACACTTCTATATTATTATAATTATTATTATTACATGTGGTATTATATTATTATACAGGGTGAAGAGCAGTGTTAGGCTTGCAGATTGTAAGCTCAGCAGTGAATACACACTTCCAATGTTCGTATTTACATTTACATAATAATTTAAAAATTTAAAAACTTTAATATGCATACCTAATTGCAAAATTGTGCAAAATTCTTTACATTTAGTCCCATTAAGTCCTATAATCATTTCTAATTTTAATACACACAAATTCAGTAAATATTAGAATTAAAAAAAAAAGCTCAGCTGACATTTGAATTTGCAAAAGCTGCTGAGTTACAAACAATTAGCGTCCCACGTGGAGGCAGCAGTTGGCTCAATGCTCCACACAGTATAAACAGAAGTGTCCTTTCCTGCTGTGGTCACTTGAGTTTCTTCTTCAGTCTGAAAGAGAGACAAAGAAAGACACAGAACAATGAAAACAATGTATCCTGTCCCACAGTCACGTGTCCTGAATCACCTGCTTTTTCCACTTATAACTTCTGCTTTGGCCAGGTTTATGTGGCCTTTGCCTTGACCTTTGACCTCTACGGAGAAACATCTGTTTGAGGGAAAAGATAACTGACATAATCCCACTCCACATCTATTGATGTGATTTACGCTTAACCATTAAGTGTCTACAGAAACTAGTGTAGTCTCTGGGGTGATGTGACACCAACAACAAGAGGGTTTATTATTTGGATTTGTCCACAATTAAGACCTAATACTATTTTTCAAAGAGGTCTTTTACTCTCACAACCCAACCCTTTAAATTTTACCCGCATCTCAACTGTATTCAATATAAAGGAGTATGGTTTTAGAAATGTGACCACTGAGGCTCGGGTTGCAGATTAGACTTCACACTGATCTTAGTTTATAAAGTTGTGCTGATTTGAGCCACAGGGATAGATAGGGATCTGTGGAGACCAGTTAGTCACTGTAGTGAAACCTGGCTGCTGAAAGACTGGGCATTCCTGGGAGGATTTAGCAGTTTGGGAGAAAATGGTCTGTTGAATCCCATGCATGGATGTCCGTCTTTCTCATATACCCACAAATGAAACATTTTGTGGATACTCTGAGGTTTTATTTTGTCCTGTTTTTGTGTTTACACCTGAGGGAAACTTTGAAGAGAAAACTGACTTTTAGAAAATGTATCTTTTTAACACCTGTATTGTTGCTGATAATTTACTGTGACAGGATACTCTACCTCACATGTCACTGAACCAAACTCATTTGTATTGTATGTATTCTTTATTGGGGCTACTGACCTGACAAGAAGACCTGCACAAAAACAGAAGTCTGAACAACTGGAGCGATAAAAAGCTTTAGACTCGATAGATTCATTACTTTGAGGTTACGTTTCCTGAAGTAAAATGCAAAAGGATGTTGTTCACAGCCACACTGATTAGAGATTTATGGGTTAGCTGTAAATCATCTGAGTATCTATTCCAATTTCAAGGAATAATAAATATGTCAACAGCTAAACCCCAGATTTATTCAAGTGATGGTATCAAGAAGTGGTGTCATCTAAAGGTGGTATAGACATTAGTGTAAAAATATGTAATGTTTTTTTGTGTCTGGTTAGGTGTTTTTTTTATTTCTCACATTGGTTAAAATGCCTGTAGCAGCTTTGCACCTGATTCAACTCCATCTGTGTCTTGTCTATATACTGTGCAATTTAATATAGAGGCAAAAAGACCAAATCAGAAATCTTACCCTGGAAAAACTGCATTGGGGAGAAGTAATGCTCCCCTGAGGCCAAACTCAGGGCACAAAATGTCCATTTAGTCCTTGTCCCACAAGGTTCAAAGTTCACACAGAGATGACCCAAACAGATCAATATACTTTTAAAGTTGGCAAAAAGAAAACATACATACTTTGCCGGTGCTTTGCCACATTGATAAATAACTAGACCAAAACGACTCACAGGAACAAGACAAGATGTAAAGTTGTAATGTCAGGTGACAGCATTACACTGACAGGTGCAGGTCTGTGACTTGGGTGGTTAAAATGTTGGCAAAATATATTTATTTGTACATGCAACACACCACCAACTTTAAGGGGTAATAAACTCTGATTCTCAATCAGTGAAATCACTTACTGGTGTCAAACATCAGCACAGTGTTGAAACAAGCAGAAGTATTTGCAGTATATCTATCTCAAAGGGTATTTTTAAATACCCTTCATAAATAAAATATTGCTGATATACATCTTTACAGTAAATGTTCCGATATTATGAAACCAGACAAAATTCTTGAGGAGATGTTGACTGACTAGTGTTAGCATGTTAGCGCTTAGCTTACCAACTTGCCCAGTGAGTTGTCTCTACATCATTATTCTTCTAGATTGTACTCATTATTGTCTGCTGGTGTAATATGTGGCCATATATAGAAATGAACGAAGCAACAGGGTCTTAAAAATAAGGCCAATGTGGAAGTGCTAAAAAGTGCAATACTCCCAATGGCCACTAGGGTCTGGTTCCAGAAAACTTGAAAATAAATGAATAAATAACAATACCCATTACAATCATGAAATTTTCAGTCAATATTTTTTTTCCCCAAGTGATTCTCATATTATTAGCTAGAGTCAACTCTTTGGGGGCGTGGTTAGTTTGATTGACAGGTTTGGTCTCCAATGAGACCAGCGCTCATGGTCCTCAGGTTCAAGGGTCAGATCTACCGCCTCCCTCCTCTCTTCATATCCAAATATGGTCACTTCAGGCTCCAACCAACCAACATGGTGACGTTCAAATGCCAAACCTATGGCTTCAAACCACTGGTGACATCATGTTATCTTTATCCATTCTTTGCAAAGTTTATGGGTCACACAGATTTTCAGGCTTCATATAAACATGACCTTGAGTAACATTAAAGGAAACTAAAGGTTTAACATTTGTCTTTAAGATTGATCTGAGACTCCACCGGAGCACACGTTAAACGTTGTGTGAATGATGAGAGACAGCGATGTAATAAAGCCACGGTGTGACTCTGACAGTTTGACACCGCCTGAGGAATGTGTAGCCGATGCCGGAGGCGATACCAGCAGGTGGATGAATGTCCGTCTGTCAGCAGGCCTCCTGATCACAGCAGCCCTGCCAACTGCACAAAGTCAGAGCAGGAATGTTTAAACCAGCCTGGAGAGGACGGCAGGAAACCAGGAAACTGCCCCTACAACTGCAGACCTCATGGTGATTGCATTGTGAAGGGGAGTCATACTTGAGCTGCTTTGGATTTCATGAAAGTAGGTAAAAAAAGAAATAAAAAATCCCATCTTTTTAAAATTTAAATATTTTCCTCATGTGGGCGAGCTTTAGGGATGGCAGTGTTAGCTCAACAATCAGACAGTCCACGGACACACTGCTGTCAAATCTGACACAGATATTCACGTTTTTCCTCTAGTGGCAACAACAGGTTGACATTTTTGGATCACACTAAAGTATCTTGGCAACTGAAATTCAGCACAGGCATCTACATACTCAGAATAAATTGTAATGAAGAAAAAAAAAATTCATCCAATATTTAAATTTTTAAATTCATGCAGATTCCCACGAGCCTCAGCTGTATGTTTAGTATCTGTTAGTAAATACTGGTATAGTAACTTGTTACACTTAGATAATGTGAACTGGGTAAATATATGAACATGTTCACATCAACACTGCGAGTTTGGTAGGTTTTAGTATTTAGGTTGAAGCACTGCTGAGGGTAATAACAACCACACAGTGTGGTTGTAGACTTGATGGACACTGACAGATTATAGGTGCCCTTAAGTTTACAGTGGAGTACATCATACACAGACAAGGAGAACACATCTAATTGATATTGAAGGCTTTTGTCCGACCAATTATCCAGTAAACATTCAATTTAATGGCAAGACTGGAGACATCCTCGTATTTGACAAGAGGACAAACTGTGGAGTAATATTATGTCATATTCTCATTGACTGGGACAGCTAGTTTTTTACACCTAATGTGTAGGAGTGCACCGGATCTGGAACCAAGACCTGTTGGAAATGGATCCAGGACGGGAACAGTATAATGGTGGTGTTCACACAAACTCATTGGTTCTAAAGGGGTCAAGCATACTTGTGTACAATCCATAGTAGCAAATGAGGAAGTGCCTTTTATCTGTTTGATTTATATTTTCGTCAAATGTCTACAACATATCTAAACTTTTAACCTGATTTATTTTATAAATGCATTTAAATACCTGGCTCATGACCCATCTCACTTGTACAGATGCATAGTGGGAGACTTCACAACAGGAGGTCATTTATTTCTTTAAGCCAATAATTATACATTTTCTGAACAACATTAAATTCCCATTAACTAAACATAAACTGCTTTCCTCTTGTAGAAGGTGAGTACAAAGCATTAGTATCCAGGCAGAGTAGAGCCAACTCAGTCACAGATTACACAGTGTCAAAGCTATGATTGCTCACAACTAACCCACCGTGACCCCACACACAGTGACTGGAGTAAGTCTATCCCTGTGTTCTCTACAAGTTGTTTTTACTGTGTAAGTCGCACCTTCCTTCCCTTTGTTGAGAGAAGGGCAACATGGTGTAAAGAAGTGAAACATGCACTACTAAATTAAGCCTTGTAAATACTTTGGGGGTCACCTGCCAAAGCACAAAGGAAGAATCTAGAAAATGTGACACTCTTGTTGTAAAATGTTTCCAGTGTAAATAGGGAAGGTCGAGGCCCAGCATAGTTGGACATCTCTTAAAATATAAAGATGTAGTAAAAGAGAAAGTAGACGTGAGATGTTCAGAGGCTGCTCACGTCTCGCTTTTAAGCATCTAATGCTCCTGCAGGAGTGTAAAAAATCAAAACTGCTTGGACTCAGCATAGAGCTGGAGGTATGATGGAGAAAGACAGCTCCACTTCAAAGTGACATTAAGGCCAGGAAATATGCAGTTTTTCATGTCTCTCTGTATGTTTCCCGTAAATATTGTTTTCATATTTTTCTGGCTCTTTCATGTGTGGAGGTCTTCGTTGAAATGTATCCTGGTTTGTACAACACATCACAGCAGCCGCTGCACATCCAATTCTGCAGAGACTTGCTCAGTGACAAGCCAAGAATGTAAGTAAGTTCACTCTGACATTGAGGCCACATTATTCTCCTGCAGTCACTGTGTACCCTTTAATTACAACCTGACCTCTGACCTTTGGAAAGGACATCAACCCGGACCTTCTGCAGGTCAAGGAGCTGAAGCAGGAACAGGACAAACCCGGGCGTTAACATCTAATGATATACAGTATATGGAGTGCACAGGCTGAATGGATGACTGTGCTGGACGCATGTAACATGACGCTGAAATGTTCTGCAATGAATGATCAGTTTGACATCATTTATCATCATTTGGGCCTCTTTTTTTTAACAAAAGTAAACAGAATGGAGCTCACTTTCAAAATAAATCATCATCTCACACTAACATTTTATTTTGTCATTTATCGTATTTTCATTTAAGAAGACATTTAAGAAAATGGCCTAATATATAACTCCAGCAAATGTTCCAGATTGTTAAACTACTGCTTTCAGAGCTTCTACTTCAGACATTACTTTCATAATATCCCTACCAGGACGTACTTTTCCTCCTACCATAAAATGTGTTTGCACTGATTTTCTGTAGAAGCTGGAATGACTGGAATAACTTTTATCAATCACACATAAGAGGTTCAGGAAGTGATAATCAGTTTTGCCTCTGCTCACTAAGAGAACCATAGACTCTTTACAGAAATGAAGCAAACAGGGTTCAAAAATGAGGCCAATGTGGAAATGCAAAAAAAAAACAAAAAACAAAACAACATGCAATACTAATGATGGCCACTAGATGCTGACTCCAAAAAACTCTTTGTAATTAACTTCAATTCAGAAAATGACATTTTCAATCATGACAAAAGTCATTAAGCAAATATTAGGCTTCAGAAAGAGGAATATTTAGGGGCGTGGTTAGATTAATTGACAGGTCTCTAATGAGAGCAACGCTGAAGTCGCTTCTCACACACATTGGGCAGTGTAATCAGGTTGAAGGAGTAGCCCCGCCTCCTACCAACTAACATGGCAACGTATGAATACTGATCTCTTGACCTGCGTCATCCATTTCTATATACAGTCTATGATCAGTAAATGCCAGGATGAGATTGATTATAACTGCTCTCAGTTCTCAGTGGGGGTGCTTTTATTTTTGAGCTATATGACACTTGTGCTTATCCAATTATTGAACATCCCTATAGAATTAACAGGTACTAATATTTTTTTAACAATGTAATGGTGTAATGGTTAAATATACTTCAGCATTTACAAATATAGCTTTACAAAACATTGTTTCATAATCCATCCATCACCCCTAATGCCAACTGACACTGATTTATTGTTGAGTCATTTTAATCCAGCACTGCCATTATGTTATCCAGGTGCTATCAACACTCACATGATGTAACACTGAGCGCTATTAAGGGGCCCGCCTTCTCTTTAAACTACAAATGCATGTCTAGCACACTTGTCATCACTTCTCTTCAGCCATAATGGAGCGTTCAGTAAAACCATTCACTAGACCAATCAAGTTAGAACATGAAAGTCACTAAAGTTTAAATAAATAATTAAATAATAATAATTCCACACGGCCTCAAAGCTGCACGTGCAAACACAGCAGGAACAATAGTTTTTCAGTGGCTTGATGGTTTGTGGTGCAGCGTCAGGAGGAAGCAGCCTCCACCAGATGTTTTCTCTTGGCAGTGTGAAGGGAGTGTCAGTCTGTGTTTTCCGACAGCCCCTCCCTTCTGTAAAGCTGCCCAGGTGTAATGGCTGACCTGCCAGTGTGAACCACATCAAACCTCTCGAGCAGGAAGCATCCCTTCACTGTTATTACTGAGATAAAGATCCTGTATTCAGCACATGCACCACTGTCATCCTGCCCACCATAAGTGTGTGTTTACATTTCTGCCACGGAAATTATGACTTTTACTGTTAGAATTAAAAAATAGAGACACCCATTAAAAAGAAATAAGAGTGTTTTAATATTTTACTCCCTCCAGTTACCACCTGTGTTACTGAAGCCACACACGACCTGTGAGAGACAAACTGCAATCTTCCAATAAGAGCCTCTGTAAATAAAATGAGCCTAAAGTAACTAAAAGCTGTGGTCGTCTGTCACTCTTTCACGTCTGTCTCCTCCTTTGCTGTGAAATATTCATCCCAGGCGTTACAGACAGTTTCCTCCAACATTAGCCATCAAACATGAAAGCTGTGCTCTGACTAGAAAATAACACAGTGAAGTCTCGGGTCTAATTATGCTGCTTTAGTTTATGACCTGTCAGCTCATATCCATTATCTTCCGCTGCAGCCTTTCAACTTGAGCTTGCTCATCACTCCTCAAACCAGGTGGAAATAAGTGAAGTGTTCACTTTTTGTTTTCTCTGCTGTTTTTCAGATTGGGGGTATTCACTGTTTTACAACACGTGTTTGTTGTGCTGTTATGGGAGACAGGATTGTGCAGAACAGTTTTCACAGGCTACCAGTCTGCTGTCAATACATGCAGATATTTTACATATTTGGTTTAAATAATAGAGCTCTAAAAATCTCTCTAAGATACAGATTCAAAAATAAATGGGCTTAAATTTTAGAGTTTTTAATTTAAAGAGAACAGGAACCATTTTCACTTTCAGTTGTTAGGAAAAATTTCAACTATTTTGTTACATGCTGTCAGATATAGAGACCACAGATCATTCAGATTTATGTCAATCATGTTTTGTGATAACTTTTTAAACTCTTGTGTCATGCTTATTTTAAATTCATCTTTTCGTCAATCCCAGTTAATTTCCCTCTTACAACTTCATTAACATTACACCATCAGGTAGAACTAAAGCTTTATGCACTTCATCTACCACCCCAACCTCCTAGAAGTATATATAGTGCTTATTTATTTTCCCAATTATATCATGTTATTTGCATTAAGGATGTTATCATACTGAACACAACACAAAGGAAGCAGGTCGGACACAAGTGGTAAATGTTCTCTTTGCTCTGTGAGATTTTCAGAAAACAAAAGCAAGTTGTTTTAAGGGTTATCTACAAACCATCCATCCATTTTCTATACCTTCTTATGTAATTGACTCGCGGGGGATTGGGAGATGGGGGGGATGGGGACACAGCAGACAGGGTACACCTTGCCAGTGTGTTGCAGGGCTAACATACAGACAGACAACCATGCATACCCACATATATCCAATTTACGTAACAAGCACGTCTTTGAACTGTAGGCCGAAGTAAAGCTGCACAGACACAGAGACAACATGCAAACTCCACACAGCAAAGATCTTAACCCAGACCTTCTTGCTATGAGGCGGCAGTGCTAACCACTGCACCACTGGACCAACAACACTGAGTTTCTTACATTTTTCCCTGAAGTTCACTTTAGAACTTTACATTGTTATCCAGATCAGTGTTTCTCAACTCCAGTCCTCGCGACCCACTATCCTGCATGTTTTAGATGTGTCCCTCTTCCAACACACCTGATTCAAATGATCAGCTCATCATCAAGCTGCAGAAGCCTGATAACGATCCAGGTCATTTGAATCAGGTGTGTTGGAAGAGGGAAACATAAAAACATGCAGGATAGTGGGTCCCGAGGACTGGAGTTGAGAAACACTGATCTGGATAATACCATACTACAGAGAGGCATCTGATTGGTCTGCAGCAGGCCAGTGATCACAAGTAGACCATTTTCACAGAATATATTTTGAGATGTTGAAAGAGCCAAGACGTCAATAATCAAATGAATGACGACTCAGCTTCATCTTTCTGCTGTTAATATTTTTAGTAACACCTCTGCTTTCAAATGAGTCCAAATGACTGAAAAACACAGTTTTTAGTAATATTACTGGTTTAGGTGCCAAAGATCACAGATAAAGTTGAAACATAAATACACAGCTGATAAGATTTTATAGTTATATTGATTACCTTCATATTTACTTATCTTGAACATCCCTGCACTTTGTGAACAACACCACCAGAACTGACTGTGTTGGCTGAAACGGAGATGCTTGGGATGTCTGAAGCTGGTGTTTTTGTGAGAACGGAGATGATCCGTGACGCTAGCTCAGAGCGGCCGTACGGTCAGCCTCTCAGATGTGAGCTTATCATCGGCTGTTAAACGCGGTGTGAATTCCTCGGGCCTCAAGCTGCAGCCCTGAGTGTTTGTGAGCTGATAGGAAGAGAGAGGGAGCGCAGGTGCAGATGTGGGCCTTAACATCCTGAAGCACATGACGATTAGATTGAGAGGGCCCATGTTCCTACTCGTGTGGGAAGGATCTCATCCATCAGTGGAAGACAAAGCAGGAGGGATCAGAAGACTAAAGGAAAGATTATTTAGCTTGCAGTGACCGAGAGATGAACATGGATTTTTGACAACAAAATCTGAACTCATTTATTATATTATCAGTATTGAGTGTGCTTAACCCTGGTCTTTTGATACTGGTGGAGACATAAGCTGCAGTTCAAGCCTGTGAGAAAATGAATAAACTGACCTTGATTTACTATTTAATTATTTTTGCAACTGAGCTAAAGCTACCAAACCCTACAAAAATATATTGAACAAAAACAATGGAAAAGTCAATTTAAAAGCAAAAACAAACAGTTTGAACGAATGTGGTACTGTATGTAACAATTCTGTATCGTGTATTAAGGCTCTGTTTTGGAGGTAGGTTCCAGTAGTGCGTATTTATAAACTGCTGGATGTCAAGCTATCAAGTTGATTTACAGTTTTGGGACAAGTACACTTTATAAAATTAGATTTAATGGTTATGACTTCTCTATTTTTACATTGTTAATTCAGGGCAGGAAGCTGTAACACAGCACTCCCAGTGGTTGTATGTGGCCTGTTAACATGCAGCTTGCGGCGAGGGGCTGTCCCTTTACTAACACCTGAGCTGGATGAGGAGCAGCTGCAGCAGAGCAACCGTCTGCTGTAGTCTTACCCAGTTTATGAGGAACAGCGCGGGTAGGAGGCGGCAATAATATTTCACAGCGGACAGTCGAGAGGAACTTCCCAGAAGATGATGCTTGACGTCATATCTGTTCAAAAGAAAAACAGGCAAGGGGTCAGTGGTGGGTGGCTGGTAGATATTATTTACCTGTCCATAATGATACTATTTTAATAGGACAAATGTGATCTGTATGCAGTAGTGACATACGTGGAAAGAGTATATGTGCATTACCAACAAAAATGATTGGTCACTGTAATCTCTCTAAAGGTCAGCTCCACTGTTAGAGATGGAGGACAAAACCCAATCGTCCTGTCAGAAATATTGTAGGTGGAGACTTGAGCAGTCATGGGTTTGATCTTTACAACTCATTTTTGTATAGATCACGTGTAGGACTGTGGATCTTGACCCCATCACTGACAGTACATATAGGAAGAGATCCTTATGGAGTGGATACATTACATGACTGACACTGCTTTCAGTCATTTGAAGAAAACTTAATGTTTACATGTTGCACAGAAAACTCACAGCATATCTGGACTTGATGTTCTCGTTTTTGTTACCAAGGCAGAGGAGAATATGTTGAAATAGGACATGTTGAGATAAGAACATAGCAAAGGAGCTGTCACTGTGGGGGCAGTGTGAACATGTAGCCGTGCAGGGCCACAGTGAGTTCACCACAGTGTACAGTAGAGGTGCAGCCCACTATTATCTTCTCTCAGCCCAGAGTGAGTGGGAACAGATAGTAGAATTAGTTTTTTGTTCGTATGACGTAAACTTTAAAGAACTGTAATGACTGTTGAAGGAGACAAATTGTTTAGATGCCGACCTCTGTTCTGACTGACATCAGCATTGTTGCTGTTGTTCTCGTTTGCCTCCTTCAGCGACTCCACTGAGGTCTCATTGGAGTTGACGCCTTCGTCATCAGTTTTCTCTTCCACACTGGGCTCCACAGGTGCAGGAGGACTTGGCTCAACAACATCCGCTTTGGGTTTGTCCTCGGAGCTGTCTGGAGGTGGAGCTGGAGCTGCAGACTCAACAACAGGTTTCTCCAGCTCAGCTGTGAAGGACAATAAAAACAAACCACGCAAGTTTTTCAGTGCTTCTCAACAACATTAATGCTGTTTTTCTTCATGCAGATAAATAAGAACAGCACACATACTGAGTCTCTTTAGAATATACTGAATACACCCAACATTTATGTCATGCCTTCTAAACAGGAAGTTAAACTGCTGCAACAAATTAATTGCATAATATTCTTGCAGCATTTCTCCATCATTTTAAACCTGTATGATGTTGCAGATTTGATCAGCGTGTTCTCCATTTAGCTGCCACATTGCCTGAAGTGGTGTGTCCTCAGGCAGGATTTTTTCTCGGGCATCTGAGGGGGCCACCATGTTGGTAATGAGGCGGCTGATTACTGACCAGTTCCTAATGAGCCGCAGCCATGCAGCTGTTCCCGGCTGTGGGAAAGTAGGGCGGCCCCGTCATTATCTGACCCAGTTTAAGTCGGAGGGAAAGCGGAGATTAAGGGGAGAGGAAGATGACCGTTGTTCGAGACATGATTCTGTCATGACTACGATGGCTCCTCAGGCATCATTCCAGTCTTCAGAAAAAGCTCACGTCGGCCTGGTTTATGGCAGATCATGAAGCTCTTTATCACAGGTGTCATTGAGCTGCCTGTTAGAGTACTATTCTCATTTTGTTCACACATTTTGACACTAGAAATGTGATCTGTTGGAAAAAATGTTTACTGCTTTTCTTCCAAGAGTTGAGAAGATGAGAAGATCAATAATGCTCTCACGTCAGTGTTAGCTCTCAGCTCGAGTCTGCAACAGCAGGAAACAGCCAGTCAAACTGTCTCCAAGGTTAAAGTAATCTACCTACATACCTTTAAACTGCAGAAAGAGTCTTGCTGTCATTGTATGTGTGGTGGGGGAGCAGTAAAGACACTGCACAGAAGTTCTTGATGGTACATTACACCTTTGTTAAAGAAGTTAAATTACACAATACCTCAACAGGTTCTTGATGGATTGTCATGAAATTTGTTGGTGATATGAATGGTGCACAGAGGTTCAACCCAAATGAGTTTGATGGTCGTCTAACATTTAATCTAGTGCCATCACACTGATCAGAAGAACTGACTTTAGCTAATGACATTCTTTAGAACAAGCATCTAGTGGCCATCAGTGGTAATGCACTTCTTGGTACTGAGTAAGCATTTAAAACTCAGTGACTACATCCATGCTAATCTCTTTTCCTTGATTCTAGTATTTGTGCTGAGTTAAGCTTACCTTGCACTCTACTACAGACTGGACGAAGCAAACATATTGGTTTGTGGAGCCAGGTGACACCATTTGAATGTCTCCATGTTGGTTGTTTAGAGCCAGAAGTGACCATATTTGTGTATGCTGGAAGGAGTGAGGAGGCGGGTCTAACCCTTGAACCTAAGGTCACTGCCCAATGTGCATGTGACTTGACTTAAGTGGCGTATCTCATTGGAGACCAGAACTGTCGATCAAGCTAACCACACCTCCAAATATTCCACTTTTTGAAGCCTCATATCTACCTTTTTTTTTTTTTAAGATGGACCACAACAAGAAGTAACTTTAGTTAATGACATCAGTATGATGTGAAAAAAAACCCAAAAATATTGACTGCGTATTTCATGGTTGCAAATGCAGATTGTAGAACTGAAGTCAATTGGAGCCAGAGTTTTTTGGAGCCTCTAGTGGCCATTGGGAGTATTGCACTTTTTCTATATACAGGCTATGAAAACACCTTTAACAGGGGTATCACTGTTTACATCTAATGAGTGTGAAAACCAATTTTCTCAAATGTTCCATTTTCCCTTTCACAATAAAAGTGTGATGGTTCTACTGCTGTGTTCCGGATTCAAAACATTTCATTGTCAATTTACTAGGATCATTTTTAAAAGGCTTTAAAAGGTGCAACTCGAATCCTAGCATCTATGCTCTTTTATGTGACAGCTTTTTGCCCCGTCCATTTCCCCACTAAATAGAGGAAAACATTTTCAACTCACAGAGGACTTTGTTAATAAATGTTTTGCCTCCTCTCCCCCATTTGTATCTTTCCGGATTAAACGGACTGTGTTGTACCACATACAGCTTACAAAGTTTCTCATTGTTTAATTTTCCAGTTACCTCACATTAGATACGCAGTATTGCTTTAAATTTCTTTAGCAATTTGTTTGCACAATGTTGTTTACTTTCCAGTAACACCTTAATGTTTATCTCAATCTGTGGTTTCAAGATGGTTGTCATCACAACAAGAAACAACCCACAAACTTTCCACTTGCTTCCACATTTGTGGCGGCAACGCCTGAACTACATACCCAATGTTTGTTTTTAGTTACCAACGAACCAGTGAGATTATGACTCTAATGTTAAGCAGGTCTGACAGTATTTTCTGTCCAATCATGCCTGCAGACATTTCTACTAGGTGGTGCAAAAAATTAGGTTTGGTTGACATTGTTGTCACAAAGATTTTGTAAGCCACAATTTGCCTGTAGTTCAGATTACATTAGTAACAAACCCATGTGTATGATTAGAAATCTGCCTGATGGCTCTGAAGACAGTAAAGTCTCCTGAAGACAAAGTTTCATTTCTTTCCCATGAGAGGAGGACAACCATGTGAAGGGTTGCAACCATTACCGCTGTCCATTTAAACAAAGTGTGGCTCAAGGCAGAGACACATGTCCAGGCAAGACTGAAACATTTACCTTTTACCACAGGGACACCTCTGAGGAAAAACCCAACACCTCAAACATTCACAGGCCAATCAAGGTGTCAAAACAATAAGAGGCAATAAATATAAATAAATATGTAACTCATAGGGAAAAAAAATCTCTTTGTTATTTACTTTCTAGTTTTTATAATCTCATCTCCATGTGCAACAGGTCAGAGCAGAGGTTACAGAGCCAAACCAACCCATGACTGCTCAAGTCTTAACACATAATATTATACTTTGACTTTCACTAGCTTTTTGTTTTGCCTTTTTCAAATCAGAATAGAAATTATAAAAACATTTCCTCACACTCTCACTGTGGCAAAAGAACAATGTGTTTAACCTTTATCTGTGTCCCCTGAAATTACAGTAAAGTGAATGGGCTTCTGTTTCGTTAACATGGCTTCTGTTTCCATCAAGTGGTGGACTTGAGTACTGCAGGTGTGTTTAAATTTTCAGTGTTGGTCCTGCTACAAACTGGGGAACTGCTGTTGTCAGAGACATTTCAAAATTTTAAGAAGACATTTTCCAAATATTGGACCTGTTTTTCAACCCCTCTGTGAGTCCTCTGACAAATATAAATTGTGTAGACAGCCTTTTTAGAGCCTGATATGTAACAATGACCCAAAATGTAACAACGTCCTGAATTATTATATAGCAAAAATGTAATAAAACCTGTAATGTAATAACTGGTCAATAGTGTAACAAAGGTGCGGAGCCTAAAATGTAATTTAAACAATGTAATAAAACCCAAAATGTAAGAAGCTGTTACATTTTGGGCATAGTTTTTACTTTTTGGACTCAGCATCTTGTTACATTATTGACCAGTTATTACATTTTGGATTTTGTTACATTTATTTTATTAAATTTCGGGCTCAGGAATTTTGTTACATTATCGACCAGTTATTACATTTTGCGTTTTTTGGGTCATTGTTACATTTCAGGTCATTGTTACATATCGGGCTCTAACAAGCCTTGTAGAAAAAAATGCAGTGATGTTATATCTGTAAGTTCTTTACTACACAGTAAATGTCAAATTTGTTCATTTGTTCAAATTTGATGGACTGATGATCCATTGATTGTCAGCTTGGATAGGTAAGTAGGTACAGAAGATGGATGGATGGATGGATGGATGGATTAATAAATGTCTGTTGTGCATCATTACACAGTCCCTTCAGGTTTAAATAGAGTCATACCAACAGATTGCATATAGACTGTAGAGAGCTGTCACAAACTTTACTTCCTTATATTCTGTTTAACTGATCTTAACAAAAGAGGAAGGAAAATAGCTCACATTTAGCCATCTGAACCAAAGTCTCTGTGCTCCACGGATATAACAGCAGAATTATAAAACATCCGTTACAGTTGGTTCTCACCTTTCTGCTCCTCCTGTGCCTCAGGTTTTACTTCCGGTTCTTGTGGCTCTTTTGGAGGTTCTGGACTTTCAAAGGTTTGTAGACCTGAAAAATGTACCAGGATCATAAATGGTAATATTTGTGAAAAAACCCAATCCTGAAAAAACCCAACCCAAACCCCAGCCTGTTTCAGTTATCGGATTATGTTTTTTTGTTGAGGACAGGTATTCTCTGGAGATGGTGCTGCACTGACCATTTTGAGGCACAGTATCGTCAGGAAGCTCAGGCTCCCTGGTGCTGAGAGGGATGTTGGTTTCATCTGGTCTGGAAGTAAAATCCACAGAGTAGCGCTACAGAAAGATTCAAAACACACACATGTTATGCACTACATACAATACATATCCCACCATGTTTAAACTACACATTGTTAAGCAGTGGAGGTAACAGGCCACTCCACTCACCCTTCCTCTCCTCCGTACCACGTAACAAGCAACTGCAAACCCAAGAGCTACGATGACGATGATGATGAGGATGATGATACCTGAAGGAGGAAATGCAACTCATGTTAATAAAGAGGAACACATTTTCCAACACTGTGGTTGTACATTGCTGCTGTGAATATGTCTAACATTGCAATATCCTTACAACCACAGAACTGCAATGTTGGAGCACATAGAGATGTAACTCACCAGTGCTGTCACCCGGTGTGGATGTTTGCCGGGGAGTCATGCCTGTAAATGAAAATCACAGCCTTATCATGATATATTAATAGGAGCTAGACTGTCAGAGCTGCTCAGCCTTCAGTTGATTATCAATTACATATTTAGCTGCTTTGACTCTGCATCTGGGGGAAGCAGAAGAAGCTGAAAAAACACCACAGCCACATACTGTCTAACAATATTATATTATAGCAAACAATTACATCCAGAATACATGAAGCCTTATTTTGGCTATTTTTGGTTGTGTGTCTGGCAACGTGGATAATATCTGCTCCTAGCTGCTGAACGCTCCACTGTGGTGGACCACACTGGTTTGTGAAAGTAGCTTCATGTTAAGTGATGGTACTTCCTCCAGAGGGGTGACCATAAAGTTTGGAGGCAAATTTCTTTAGAATTGACGGAGCAAGTGACATCATTGTACACAAGACTTGTTACTGCAATTGTACATAGGGTGTGTCTTATCCGTGTCTCAGTGTTGATAATGTTTAAAAAGCAGTCCCAGCTTACGGTTGCTGGTGGTAGGTTGTGTGCTTTTAGAAGGAGTGATGGGTGGAGGTGTGGTCAGCGGCATTGTGGGCCTCGTATCCACTTCATCTGAATCAGAGAAGCATGTTAAACAAACAAGGATTGTTAAAACAAACAGGAACAGCTGTGAAAATTCAGACAATATGATGAAAAATCAATCGGCTGTAATCGGGTCAGAATCCATGACAGCGTTGTTTTTATGGGCACACACTTCACAATATAAGATTATTAAAGTTCATACAGCAGCTCTTACCTTTCCTTCTTTTTGTTGTTGAGGGGGTGATGGTGCTGTTGATGGTGGTTATATTCATGATGCCGGTGGTGGTACGTAGGACATCTGTGATGTTGGTGGTGTTGAACTTTGGGATGATGGTGGTATTAGGGGTAATGGTGGTGGGCGATGTTTCATTGGTGGACTTGTTGCCCGGTGTTTGTGCGATGGCAGATGCCACAACCAAACCTGCAGCAAGTCAGAAAACATTACAGTAGCAGAACACACACGCAGATTCAACAACTTTCTCTGCACTCCTTCCTGTCTTTGTTCAGCACTTTTTAAACTGTCCTGACCCCAGATGCCGTGTATTAGCTTAAAGGCTTAAAGTCATATTGTTTTTTTAATTCAACTAAACTGAAAAAAAGTCAAGAAAATGAGTGCCTAAAAATGTATAAATATTCCAAATATTACTGTAGAGGTTGAAAAAATCTTTCTTTTTAAAGCAGTTTTTTTTTTACCAGTCTCTGATGTGAATGAAATAGTTGTTGAAAGCAGCACACTGGGATATAAACCTAGTAATTTAAACATATATTGCACATCAAGCTGTATGACTTACACTAGTTTTCTTCCTAAAATTAATGTCTACATGAACATCTGCATTTTGCAAAATACACAAAATTATAAAATTAATCTTACCCAGGATGAAGAAGCAAATCGATGGCATTGTAAGTTTGCTTGATGGCGGCAGCAGCTGGGACAACATCTAGATATATAAATAATATATGTATTTATATTGTAAAACCTCTTTGGTCAAAGCCGATACTTTGATATGCCGCTTTTCTCCGTTAATGCTGAGAGCATTACTCACCTCTCAAGGAACCAAAAAGAGGATCCACACCTCTAACCACAGCAGGATGCATCACAGAACAGTGTTGCTCAAACACAGTAAGTGAGAGGAAACTACTGTGTTGCTTCATATGCTCCTCTTTCTGCAGAAGTGTGAAATAAAAGACACATTAACAAAGATCTACTTTGGAAGTTACCTTACACAGTAGTTACTTACCTGTACAGTTATATTTTAGTGGCATCTTTGCAGTAGTGTTACCACCTGTGAGATGTAATGTGTTTCCTCCAAGCAACACATGAAAAGGGACTAATTACCAATTCTTACCTGAGTGAGTTAACTGAATGTTTCAAAATATAAAATACTTGTTTCATTGCTGTCAGTACTGTTTGATGATCACTAGATGTCGCTGTGACTATGGGGAAATCCACCAGATGGTTTCTGCCTTCCTGCTGTAGGTAACTGTATTAATTCGTTGTGTGATACAGCATAAAAACAAATGAAAAGAAAAAGCTGCACAACATGTTTGAATCATATATTTGTTTTGTTAAAGGTGATGAAAATCATTAATAACACTGAAGTAACAGGATATTCTAGTATGTTTGCGCTGCTGTGAGAATGATGCATTGACGACTGAGAGCACTGATTAGTAAATACAAAATTAATCAGCAACCATGTTAATAATTAATTGATTCATTTTATAATCCACCAAGCGTGCCAAAAAATGTGTCATTTCCTTGGTCACATATGAATATTTTTACTGTTTGTGGAGTAAAACTAGACATTTGGAATCATCTGAGAAATCATGACAGTGTTTGTTGCTATTTTCTGGCATGTTACAGCCCAGATGATTAACTGAGAAAGTCATCAGCAGATTCCTGATAATTAAACTAATCTCAGTTGCTGTAATGCTGCAATTTTTTTTCCCTGACATTTATAAATACGTGTGTGCTGTTGTACAAGTGTGTCAGCATGACTTGTCTTGGGTGGGTAGCGGTGTTGTCAGGGTGTATGTGTGCTCAGCCCTGTAGGTTCATTTATTACTGTTTATTTCCCCATGCCAGCGGTAATCAGCAGCAGGATTAGTGTTAACTGCCACCCAGTCGCTGGCAGGCTCCACGTGGGCCACTGCAGGCCCCTCCTGCCGACTGGCTTGACTGGGTCTGTTCGGGACCCACTGTTTTGCAGTGACGAGAAACTGGTGAGTCCGCTAATCCTGAAGAAAGAGACCCATGTCTGGCTTCCTCTGTGGGCCACCTATCGCCACATCACAGAGCCCAGGAGGCAGCATCAGGCCTGGATGAGCTAATCACTGAGA
>OOFC01022772.1:4629-38760 GCA_900323345.1 Pseudochromis fuscus
GGTGGTGATGGTGTTTGTAGCTGTGATCCTCTTTGCACATTTCAGTGCTAACCTTCTGTAAATCATCTATTTTTGGAAAGCTGGAGATCGAGCTACTCGTGACTGAAGTTTGAGATCGAGTGTGTTTAATTCATTCAAGCTGCTCTGTAATGTCTGAGCAGCAGTTTGAGGAGCTGAGTAAGCACATGTGCTGAAGAGCTGAGCATCAATCACCTGGAGTATGACTCAACATCGTAGAGCCAATCAGGGAATTACAGGAAGAGATGGCAGACAGTGAAGCGACGTACCTGCCAAGTACTTCAAAGTGTGTGCAGGCTCATCAAGGAGATCTGCTGCTGTTTTCTATTCATTTATTTATTTATGTAGATTTTTTTAAACTGTAATTCCCTTTTTTTGTGGACTGATGGGGCCCAGACGGACCGGATCTGTTCCAGTCGGTGTTTATAGATGAATCCATCGTGGTGTGGGCTGTGGATTGATTCAGGACTGTTAATCCAGTCATTGTCAGTTGATGTCTCAAAGATTATTTTACATATGGTTAATATTTGTGACTGAATCCACAATCAGTGACATCACTGTTGCCAGGGAAATGGTCAGTAGACACAGGAAGCTTTATGTTAACCAAGCTACAGCCAGAAACATCCATCCCTAGTCCTTCAGGGTCCTGGTGGCAGTAGGGGCGAGCAGGACGTAAATGTCCCCGGCAACTTCCTCCAGCTGCTCCCAGGCCAACTAGGAGATATAATCCCTCCAGCGAGTCCTGGGCTGACCTCTGGGTCTCCGCCCAGTTGGCTGCTCCTGGTAAACCTCCACAACCCAAAAGCATCCTCGTCAGATGCCCAAAGAGTGAGGACACCATCCGCTGAAGGAAACTCATTTCAGCTGCTTGCATCTGCGATCTCATTCTTTCAGTCATTACCCAATGTTCGTGACCCTTGGTGAAGGCGGGGATGTAGATCGACTGGTACTGGTACTACAGACCAGTACAGTGCCCACATTACTGCTGCTGCTCCCAGCCTGTTGTCAATCTCACCATCCCTTCTTCCCCCGACTCGTGTGGTTGATTCACAGATTGGATCAATCCTCAGAAAACAGGCTCAGTGAACAGAATATTGTTTTATAGCAGAGACACTTTAGCTCCATTCATTCAAACCATCTCCTCAAAATCTTACATACACATATATATGCTGTGCAACACATACAAAACAGCCACTGGGCCTCTTAACAAATGTTGCCTAACTCTACCTTCATTTGATTACTTCATCTCTCCTCCCCCAAAAAATATGATTCTGTTTTGTTTGCAGCTTTTCCTCGACAAGTCTTTCTTGCAAAATAAAAACAAACATGTTGACAGTGAAGTGGTTGAAGCAGTCACATGGTATTTATAGAGGTTAAAGGTCCGAACTTCTGCTAAATGTTCTGGAGGACTTCACTGCATAAAAAGGGGGAATAGCACTTATATACTTTATATCCTTTTATTTTGAAGGATCTTGCTGAGTGTGCAGCTGCAGGAGTCTTTACAAGCTATTAGCAGATTAATTAGGCAGCTCCTCTCCTGGAGGAATCACATTATATCACCACATTCATTTTAGTTTAACTGTAATGCTTATTTATTGGGGAAAGTTTCTCATTTGAATAAATCCCCATCAGTGGGATGTACTGTCTGTCCACACACATCCACATCCTCTGCTGTTTTTCACCAGTCTCTAAAGTCTCGTAGCACTTAGTGCAACAAATTACAACTTCTTACAAGTCCGAAGTGCTCCCAGCTGAGTGTGTCGAACACAGCCTCGCTGGGTCCGGACTGGTCAGGTCTAGCTGATTGAACGGGTTTCCAGTGAATGACTCAGAGGTTCCACTGGCACTGAATGCACATGTAGTAACACTGCATCAATTCACCAGTCCAGCAACTGGCCTGGGCCTGCCAGGAGGCAGAGCAGCCGCAGCTCTGATGATAGGATGATGTATCCAGACATATTCACATTCACACAATCACTCTACATAGAACATGTGGTCACTGCACGGGTGCCTGCGCTGTAATAAATCTGTATTTGTGTAGCACGTTTCATACAAGACATGCAACACAAGTGCTTTACAGTGAAAGGATTATAAACAGGAGCAGGATCCACGTGGATTAGATCAAACAAATAAAATCATTTTATAATTGCAACATAAATAAGAATAACTATAAAGTGAGTGAAAGGCTGAGGTGAGTGAGCTGCTTCCCTGATATCTACAGACAGGGTGATGCTCAGCTTTAAGTAATAAAGGCCACATCCTCCCTCCTCCTGCTGCTGGTGGTGACCTCTAGTAACCCAGCAGCAGATCACTGCAGTGTGCTCGAGATGAAATAATCTGCAGTGCAACTTGGTCCATGCACATGGATTTTGACTGTGGGTCAGAGGTAGGGTTATTTGAACAGGAAGTAATGACGACCTGTGTTCTGTGTGTCTCAGGTCTGTCCGAGGTGTCGGCCTCTATGAGGTACAACCGACGGCCCACCTGCCCTGACGCCTCTGTGGGGGTTCACATCCCCACGCCCCCTCCCTCTCACCACAGAAAGAGCCACAGTCTGGGAAACAAGTGAGTATGATGGAGCTGTACCACAACCATTGAATTCACACAACAAAAACACATCCACTGGAAATCCATGTTCAGGCATCAACATGAGTGGGATGTGGGACACCTGGTGGCAGACAGAGAAACTGCAACCACTTGTGTCTTCACATCAACTCAGTTTCTGGTTGTTTGGGAAAGAAACTGTAGATATATGGAAAGTTTGTATAGATGTTAAACTCTGTACTTTCTCTTTAGTGCCATCTCACTGACACTGAGCCTAACTATACCTACCCAACACTACTATATTTTATTCATGTGCATTTTTTACCACTAAAACATTTAAAATGGTTATTTTCCTAAAGCTGGAGCATGCAAACAACTCATTAAATGACTGTAGTTACAATATAGTTTATAGCTTTAATTCTATGTGGGATGTTGTAGTGAAGTGTAATTTCTCATAAAAAAAAAAAAAATTATGAATAAAAAGACATTTATTAAATGTTTTGTTTCCAGAATTATTCAGAATATTTTGTCAATTGTATAAAAATGTGGTAAGAATTTAGCTTTATGTTCAGAATATGTATCATCTCCAGTCAGCTGTGATAATACGAACTAATGTAGGGTCTTTATTTTCAAAATAAAATCTGTCTGGTACCAAAAAACATATCTGAGCCTTTTCCATTATCCTCAATCGTATTAATCCAGTTAATATCAATTGGTGCAATGCAGCATTAATTCAAGTGTTTTGCCCCATGTGACGACTGCAGTGGTCAGGCTGTTTATCCAGCAGCATAAAGAGCAAACAAACGTGTCCATGCACTATTCAATCTTTCATTTTCCTCTGCAACTATTTATTTAATGATGTAGAAGTTATAGCTGTGGAGACTCAGGATGAGGCTTCAATGTGTTTACATCCCAGAGATTCAGCAGAATCCAGAGGAAGAGGTGCAGGATGGTCGATGTCGGCTGTGACACACATTTAGATCAGATGTAGGCTACATATATTTGATGGAGTATGTGAAAACACAGCAGTGATGAATGAGAATATAAAGAAAAATAACAGTTCATTTCCAACTCATTTTTTATCCAAAGCTGCATGTGGCTGCAGGTTGTCGACCTCTGGTCCTAATGTGACATAAAATACTGAAACAAGAGAAAATCTGAGCTTTTAATAAAATGTTCTCCGTGAGTGTAAAATACCTGGGAACGTGTCTAACTATGGTCCCTGGTCGTCCACAGCATGATGTGTCAGTACGGGATGTCAGAGAGCAGAAGCGCCACGTTTCCCATAGAGAAAGCACGCCACCTGCTGGACGACAGCTTCTTAGAGTCTCAGAGTCCAGTCAGAAACGATCCTCACAGTACGTCTGTGTCCAACGGCCTGTCGTTAGGTAGGTGGTGCTAATATCCTTTTCTTTTTTTCTAAAATAAAATATTCAACAGGATCCTCGTCCTGAAAAATACGAGGATCCTGGAGGTTTTCCAGTCGTGGAAAACATCTGGGAAACAACTGATGTGTACTGGAAACTAATTCAAATCAACTGAGATGACAAGACATCCTACACTAGTTTCATTATGTTGTATGATACTGAGTTTTTATCATTTTATTTTCATGACATACTATGTCATTTCTTTATGACATGCTGTACGATATAATGTTGTCTAACATTGTGTTTGTGGTTTCCTCCTGACAGGCAGCAGTGAGAGCTCCTTCGGGGAGGAGCTGTCCCCTGGGATGGAGAGGTGAAACCCAGTCTTTGCTTCTTGTTTCATTCATCAGGATTGTTTTGACTTATAGAGAGAGGGAGGGAGATTCAGCAAATATCAGAGGCAGGAGGAACTAGTACAACCTCATGATGATGAAGTAACAATAATATTATTAATCATTTTTACATGTAGCTCTGTGGCACCTAGAATTTATTTACCAACTCCAATCCTGACTTAAACTGTGGGATTTGTTCATTAGTATAAACTACAGAATATTGTCTTAGTGATGTACTGCTGTGTCAGAGGTTTGCATCTGTGCCTGCAGCGTATTCACTCTAAATGGCTTCAATGTATTTGAATGTTGCTAACATCCTACATAAAGTTAATCATACTGTATATCTATGTTTGTCCCAGAAGAGAGTAAAAGTCATTGAGTTTACCAGGACAGTATAACATGCTCGCTGATGGGTTTTAGTCTGAATCGGCTTTGCTTTACACCCTGCGGGCACGAGATACATTGTTGTAACCACAAGGCCAATCCCACGGGGCCCTCAGACTGACTGTGACAATATGTGACAAACAGGGGCCGCATGTACGCCACACTGGGCCCCAACTGGAGGGTCCCCCTTCGCAACTCCCCCAGGAGCCGCAGCTATGTTTACAGGTACAGTCCAGTGGCAGCAATAAATCAGTATCACTCCAAAAATGAACTAATTGAAATGAACTTTACCAGCATCTGACCAGCATCAATCAAGACTGAGATTGAAATCCATTTGGTTAAAATACTGTTAAACCACCGTGTGTCTCACTGTCTCACCGTCCTCACTGAGCAGCACTGTGTTCAATAGATTGTACTCACTGACCTGAAGCTTTTAGTCGCTCACAAACATCCATCTTCTTCATCTCCCCACATCCTCAGCTCCTCTGCTGCCAACTCCTGCTATGGCTGCAGCGAGGCTGGCAGTGTGACCATCGAAGGACCCCTGCGGAGGAAAACTCTGCTGAAGGAGGGACGCAAACCCAAGGTACGGTGAAGCATTTCTCTGCAGTGTTAGTTACAGGGTTCCTACACAAGTATGGAAAAGTGTGGAATTTATAAATTTCCAGGTCTGGAAAAGCATTGAAAATGGAAACTCGTGTATGGAAAAATATTCAGGTTGATTAATTTTTTCATTATTTATTTACATGAGACAGATCTGTTTACTCAAATGTTACAAATTATTAGATTTTTTTTTTTTTTTTACTGAGAAATCTGAAAATTAGGGTTTGGAAAAAGTATGGAAGTTTGAAATTTTAAATGTGTAGAAAGCCAGGAATTAAAATCAAAATTATAATAATAGTAATAATCAGTCTGTCGTGGGGAAGGTGCTGTGTCTAAGCTGCAGGATGAAGCTGAGACATGATACAGACAACCCAGAAAAACAGCTAGAACTGCAGGGAAATGTAGTTTTAGTAGTAGTAGTAGTAGTAGTAGTAGTAGTAATAATAATGACAATAACAATAATAATAATATGTTTTAATGTTTGGTAGCTTATATTTTACATGACAACTTGTGTTATTTTTGGCTTTGAAATGTTGGTTGAAAGATATTTACACCAAAAAATGTATTTATTCAACATTTTATTAATGAAAACAGTTCTATTAATTATGCAAGATATCTGTCAATAAACTGATCGATGTAAAAATACAGAACTAATGTTTAATTTTAATGTAAGTGTTTGAAATGCAGTTACAGTATTACACTGCAGTTTAACAGTTTCCTCTCATGAATATTAAATTAGTCAGATGATGTGTGTCTTTTTATGTGAAAGTGACTTTATTTGGTCATTCACAGCTACAAAAAGATTCATTTTACATTGCAAATGTATTTTTTTGTAATTTTTGTAATTTTGTTAACATTTTGTGCATTTAAAGAATACAGGAACAGATGGATAGATGTACGTTATTGATCCAAGCTGAGAAATAGTTTGGTACAGCAGCAGGTTATGGTATCTACACAACAACGTATATAAAAATGTATAACTCCACAGTAATATAATATACTAAAAATATACTAACCAAGAACTAACCTTTAAAAATGTGAATATTAATTAATAGAAATATGTCCATAGATACATACAGTACCTCAGTATATATACATAGGGAGTGTAAACAACATATACACATAAAAAAACACAAAAAGTAAAGTAAATAATATGTAAGAATCCAGATATTTTTCTATTTTACAGTGTGTACTGTGTTTCCCTCATATATACTTCATCATGTAGACAATGTGAAAATGAATCCTGGGATGGAAATGAGGGAGCAGTTTTCAGTGTGTACGTGTTTGTTGTCTGGCAGTTGTCATCGTGGACCAGGTTCTGGATCACTCTGTCTGGATCGATGCTGACCTTCTACGGGGCCAAGGCGCTGAGGGCGTCTGAGAGGAAACATGTAAGTGTAGAGCTCTGGATTCACACCTGTCCCGTACTGATACGTCCTGTTGGTGGATCCCTCAGGCATACATCAGACCTAATCCAACGTCCTGGGTGTTATTGAAAGCAGCCAATCAGAGAAGGATGTACTTGCCTCCAAAGTCTGAATAGTAAACTGCATGATGGAGCAAGGTCCGTGTACATCGCGGACATATTCGATTTCTTATTTTGAGATTTCAGAATAAAAACGAAAAATAAACCGTTTCCCGTTTTTTCAGTGATAATACAAAATGAAAAACTGAAACTGGGCCATAATTCATTATCTATTATCTGTTATCTGATTTAATTAGATGTATTTCGAAATGGAAATGAAAATGAAAACACACCCACGGAAAACTTATTTCTCTGTTTCCTGTTCGTTTTGCTCCGTGACCCGGAAGTTGTACCACGAGCTTTCACGAATGTATTTTAAATTCCATTTACAAATACATTTAATTAAATCGGATAACGGATAATAGATAATGAATTACGACCTGTTTTCCGTTTTTCATTTTGTATTATCACTGGAAAAAAACGGCAAACTGTTGATTTTTCGTTTTTATTTTGAAATCTCAAAATAAGAAAACGAATGACCACGACTAACACGGACCTAGCGAGTATTAAGTTCCACGTGGGCAGGGAGGGTTGTTGGAGCTTTTTCATTAGCAGAGAATTTTTTTTAGGATTGTTAGTTTTACTGCAATTGCGATCTGCTGTACTCCCACAGTACAAGTCCAACCCCTGTAAGAAGGTGTGTGTGACTGGATGGATGGTGGTGCTGCCCGACGACCCGGCCAGACCCAACATCTTCCAGCTCAACGACCCAGACAAAGGTCAGCGCGGTGCCGCTAGCACACCTCCTGCTTTTGTTAATTCGTCCTCGCTCCAGCTCAGATCCTCACATCTGTGTCACCTTACAGGCAATGTTTACAAGTTCCAGACCGGATCCAGGTTCTCAGCGATCATCTGGCACAAACACCTGGAGGAGGCTTGTAGGAGCAGTAGACCTCAGGTATGTTCAGCGCGGCTCAGATTGACGAACAGCGCGTTGTCGGCGACAAGTCTGCACATGCGTTTTCGGATTACCGTAATTATGTCACGGTTTGCGCAATCAGAAAAATTCCAACGGTTCTCGAGAGCTAGGCTTTTGCACTTTACAGTGAATATGCGTCATTACGGTAATTTCACTAACGTCTCTCCCAGAAGCCGGAAAACAGCTGATTTATTATATACTACATGTTGTAAGGGTAATAACAGTGACGATGAAGCAACAATAATACTGCAACTGCACATGAATGTTAGATTTTGCATGTTAAATTTGAAATAACATAAAAAGTCCAGGTAGAAATTTGTAGGCTCAGGTGTTAAAGGGTTAATACTTCTTTGTTGTTTTCCCTCAACAGATACCAGCAAACCTCATGTCATTTGAATGAGAGGGACGACTTTACCCAGCAACTGTGCCAAACCTCATTTGTTTGGGGAGTATAAACCAAGTGGTTGGACATGGAGGAACTTGGTGGCGTCTACTGCAGCGGGAGACTAAAGAAGCACCTGCTGTGTGACTGTAATGCCAACACTCCTGCTGTCTGCTTCACCAGGACTAACGTGAGCGCTCAAAAAATACATCCAGTCAGTGGAGGACTCGGGTGAGGCTGGTTTCTTTCTCTAAAGCTTCCTTGCTCACTGTCATTTGTTACGCTGCTATAAACACGTGAGCGAGCACATAGGTTGTTTTGGCCCATGTTGGGTTTGTGATGGTAAAGATGGCGCACGGATGAGGACGACGGCGATGTAACGGCTTTCAGTACGGGAAGCTAAAAAAAAAGATGCCCCCGTTGATCCAGCGGGTAAGACTGTGAAATCCTTTTTTTTTGTTAGATTTCTTCTACATTTCAACATTGTAACAAGAAGGAAAGACCACAGTGCACTCCTGAAAAAGAAGTTCCCATTTTATTATTCATTCATCAGCAAGCTGCTGCAGCAAAAAAAAAACTCCCCTTCAGTCCTGTGGTGCACAGCTGGACTGAATTTGCCCCAAAGTATAAGATTTGTACAAAACCCAGAATCAGTTTCCTTAAAGAAGCCCCGGATGTGTCCACCCGTCACTACCTCAGCTGGTAGTCTTCTTGTATAAATGATGTACATACCAAGGTTTACAAATAGTAACAGCTGATGTTTTCTACAGAGCAGATAGAAACAAAACTAAACAAAAGGTGATGATTACAATCAGGACCGCAGAGGACAGCCGGCTGCTGTCCACACAGGGACACTCCGGCAGCTGCTCCGGTGGATTTAAAGCAATGAAGTTTTCAACAATCAAATGTGTGCGTGCGTGTAAATAGTGTATTTATTTGTACAAGAGTTTATTTTTTTGATAATTGGCCATCAAAGGGAAATGGTACGATGAGTTATCACCACCTGCTGCTCCTCAGAGACACTCGGTGGGAAAGCCACCCTAAAAACTTGGACTGTCTCCTGATCTCCACCTGAAGGGCGCTGGGATGAGGGAAGACTCCATCAGCATTGGTACTGTTATATAATCTGCTTCAAAAGCAAAATGTTTTGTTTTTTAGAGAATAATTCTGCTTTATTACAACCTGGATTAGATTTTTTTTTTTAGTCTGGCCGTCAGTGATAAAACTGTTCTCAGGGGTGTCGTGTCTTCTCCTTTAGTTCGAACAATCAAACCAAATTTAATGAGCTTTCAAACCTGTCAGTGGACGACCTTTGTCGCTGGTTTTGAGGAAGAGACAAGTGTTGGGTACTAATGCACTAAAACCCACTGGTGTGAACAGAGCAGGGAGCTGGCAGCTCCTCCACAGGATTTAAAAAGTTTCCTGGGAACTTCACTCAGTGGTTGTGTGGAGGTGTGTGTGTCTGTAAGGAGGCAGGACTGGATGAGATGTTCAGAAGACAGGTTACATTTGGTAAAAGATGGATAACATCACTGACATGAAGCTCAGCAGGTCAAGATCGTTCGGTTCTCCAGATTATTCAAACTTTATTTTTAAAAAAAAGAAAAGAATCAGAAAGCAGTAAATTTATTTCCCCGGTTCAGTTCAGATTTTTCTCTACAGTGCCAAACAGGAGCAGAGGAGAGGTGGGAAATCCAAAACTAAGGGATGGTCATGTGATCACCTCGAACTATAAACTTTATCAAAAGGAAAGTTTGAAGCCTGATCTGAAAAGTAGTGAGGGCGCAGATAAAACCTCTGGGATCTACAAGTAAACCTGCACCTTAGAGGGAAGTTGGAGTGATGTGAGGTCTTTCAGAATAAAAGATTTTAAACTCTGGATTTTACAGAGAGCCAATGAAGAGAAGCTGAAATGGGAGAAGTATTATCTCTGTAGCTAATATCCCGTCAGTATTTATATACACTACAGCATTTTGGATCAGATGGAGATATTAAGGAAGTTACAATATTCTGCACCTGGAAGTAATAAAGACGATACTGGGAATTTTGGTATCGATCCAATACCAAGTGAACACAGGGCTAGTATCGCCAATACCAATACTAATGCCAATACTTTTTACTTATAATGTCATGATCATTGAATAATTTTGTGATTTTGCCTTTAGTCAGTTGATTATGATAAAACAGGAGAAAGATTTTAGGCAAATAATCATGTTTTTTAAATTATAAAACTATACAAAAGGGTCATTATATTCAGCTCTATTCATATTTCAGGTTTGAGACGTATATCTTTATATAAGTGTGTATTTTTGAGTTCCAGTAAAACCATTAAGATTTTTTTTTCGACTGTCTGAATATATGATAATAGCTTAATGAGTCTGCTAAAATTGCCTCTCTGATCACACTGTTAAAAACATGACTTAATGCTGGAGATTACCTGGACAGACAGACTTAGACTCCCACGAACTCTGTGAGGAAATTCAAGTAATTTACTGGACGTATCAAAGAGAAACTGCAACAAAAGTATCGATCTCATCATACTAGTATCGATCCAATATCGATAGTCACCTTGGTATCAATACCATCGATATTTAGATCGATACGCCCAGCTGTAGCGTTTTGAGCCGACAACATTAACTTGAGTTTTTTCTGAATTTAGAAGAAGCAACCAGATGAGTATGGAAACGTTTGCAGTGTTTCTGCAGATAAAAGGTGAAAAGGATTGGTCCAAACACCGATATGTACACTTCCTGTTGCACACCCTCCAAAATCAGTGTTCACGTCAGAATCATAAAACTCATGTAGAACAGTTTTATCCTGACTGGTGTTTGGTGGATTTCTTCTTCACTCAGTCTTTAATATTGTGGCACTTTGAATGTCTTTTATGAACAAAAATAAAAGTGCAGGCTTACCTCCAATAAAAAGTCCAAAATTATATTAAAGGATTATTCTACATCATGTAAACCAGTTGTAATAAACCAGAATTGTTCTTTAAGAGTAGGACTAATGTAAATGAAGTTTACTAATAGATGTCATATTTCTGTTGTGACTCATGGTTTATGATCAGAGCAACAGCAAAAAATACTGTACAACAGGAACGAAATCATCACTTTGGTAATTTTATATGTTTTGATGTTTGTCTTTTTCATAACTGATTGAAGTTTTGTCTTTGACTCACTGATCATTAGAAGTGAACAGTTGTTTCTGAAGCATTGTTGTGTGTCTGCAGGGGAAAGCAAAGCTCAATGTAAGAGGACCACATCAGAGAGGATACGTGTTTATTTACTGAACATCACATCACTAATCAATAGTTTCAAGGGGCGGGACTTTGTGTTTAAAATGGTAGAATCTAAAAAGCCTTTGATTCTCCTCAGATCTCCATGACGACGGGTCAGAAATACACTGTCCACTCTGATCAGCTGTGAACGACTGAGCCGGTAGCTTTGTTTAACCAGCGCTGTGCGATCGTACGATTGTGTTTATTCCTCATTCTCTGTGAAATTTCAGCAGGATTATGGAAACAGCTGAACCTGCCCAGGAAATCTTATTCTCACTGAGTCAGATGTTCATTTCTGTGTGTACACTGTTCAGTCAGAGGGGGACGAGCATATTTTTGGGTGTACTGGCTCCACCACAGTGGATTTCTAATGAAACAGTGACTTTGAGGTTCAAGCTGCAGATGTTTAGTTTGTATTTTAAAATGTTTGCTTCATGATTTGTATGATTTATATCCCATTTTTACTTTTTTTAACAAAAAAATATTAATAGTAAAAATAACTAGAATAGAATGTGAAAAAATGATCTGATGATTAATGATCTTGTCACATAAAAAGACAAATCACATACAATCGCAGAGTAATTTTATTTAATAGATGAAACTATTAAAATCAACTGTAATACTGTAATTTTATTCTTAAATCTGAATAAATGTGTATTAGTTTCATTGTTTGCATATGTAAATAACCATTAATAATTAACAAATAAATAAATATTTAATGTTAAATAAAAACTACAAACTGTATTGTAATTATGGAAAATAAATGTATTTTTATTTTTTTTCCATTATTTTACAGTGTTATATTTTCTACAGTGTAGGTTAAACACATACACACCAGGTGATGGTTCTGGACTAAAAAATATCCCACTGGTCCCCATATACAAGGTGTATATGTGTGTGTTAAAGTGAAGGTGAATAATAAGGATGTAACTCTATGGGACAGGAATCTTATTCGACTTTTTGATGGAGTAAATTTTCCCAAAAATGAGATGTTCATTGGAAAAATAACCAGAACGTAGCAAATGAAACACCTGACAAATCAAATCTTTAACCAAAAAAAGCAGATGTGCATCGTAGTGCCAGTGCACCCAGAGATATTAAGATATTAAAGGCAGCGCTACAAATGTATAGATGAGAGATTTCTATCATTTCATTTATTGATCAATGGTTATTATTATTATTGTTGTGAAACTGCTGGTGCCAGTGACTCTATTGAAGCCAATGCTGATGGATGTTTGAGTGAAGTTATTCAAGTGAAATGTTGCTGCCAGATGAATGGGTTTAAAAATCTTTTTTTGTTCCCTAAATAATTGTGCCAGCAGGTTCCAGTGAGTTTACCAAAAGATGGACGACGTGTCACAAAGAAAGTCCAAATATGGCAGAAATGGTGTGTTGTCGTAAAAAAACGTCACGTACGGAGCCCTAAAGGGGCATGAAAAAAAAATGATGTAGAAAAAAAAAGTGCCGGTATCTAGTGCGCTCCAGATTACTGTCTCGTGCGCACGAGGTAGTTTCAGGTGCGCATGATTTCCAGTATACAGAAGAGTATGTATAATTTGTTCAAATCTTCTGTTCGTGAATTAGCTTGAAAATCATTGAGCGTCGACATCCACAGGCGGTATGCAAATTTAAGGTGGACCGGGAAATTCAGTCTTCTGTATACCGGAAATGCTAATTCGTGCGCACGAGATACAAGCGGAAATGCTAACTCAAGTGCGCAGGAATTAGCATTTCCGCTTGTTATCAGTATACAGAAGAGGCTGAATTTCCCGGTCCACCTTAAAGTAGTATAATGCCTGTGGCTGGCGGTGTTCAGTAATTTTCAAGCTAATTCATGAACTGAAGATTTGAACAAATTATGCATACTCTTAGGTATACCGGAAATGTTATGTCGCGCGCACAAGATACCGGCTTTTTTTTCCCTTCTTTATCATTTTTTTCATATCCCTTCAGGGGCTCCGTAGTCACCAGGAAAAAAACAAACAAAAAACGTGGTGTGCGCAGTAGTGATAATTGTGATTACTTTGGCTTCACTTCTGCAGAACTTCCACGTCGTCCGACTTTCTATCTCTCAACCGTTGCCTGGGAAACCAAAAGATGTAGAATAAATTTCCTGGCAGTGATTTTCTATCCAAATACGTATGATCCAAATGTACTGTATGTTAGCATCAAGTTTGTACATGATTCTCTCAATATTTCCATGAAGTATTTGAACAAGTGTTGCTTTTCATTGGTTTTATTACTTTGTATGACATATTTCTGTTTTTATCCAGTTCCTCTGAGGAAGTTCTGATTGTGTTCTATGGGACATTGCATGTTATTATTTTTCGTGTACAAAAATTTCTAGTGTTGTAACTGTGAAAACGATAACCACTGGGTTGTGATTATCAGTCTGTGATTATTTTGCTAAGTTATTTCTTACCATGGCATTGCTATATGTTGCTGTATTTTTCAGCTTCAGACAATGAATTGGGAATAAAATTTATGTACAGAAAATAGTTGACTTTGTGTTGTGCCCGGCTCCTCCGTCCTGTCATTGTGAGGATACAAACTGTGTTGTATTCAGGTCAATTATTCTGTTATTTTACAGTATTATGTACTTTTCTTTCCCACTGGTTACTGTCAGTTTGCCTCCCTGTCTCCTGTCCTGCTTCCTGTTACTGCTGATGCTGAGAGACCAGGACTTTTTTTGCATTTTATTCCCAATCTCTGCCTCCCCCCCAGTTTCATCTGTCTACTGTTCACTCAATTCATCCCATTCATAATTTCCACATCTTTGGTCCCATAATCTTCTAAGAACAAATCAGCACCTCTCGTTTTGGTATTTGAACGTCACCATGTTGGATGTTTGGAGCCAGAAGTGACCATATTAACATATGAAGAGAGGAGTGAGGAGGCGAGTCTGACCCTTGAAGCCGAGGACACTGCCAAATACTTTCAGGACTGATCTCATTGGAGAACAGACCTGTCCATCAAACTAACCACGCCCCTAAATCATCCTCTTCTTGAAGCCTAAGGATGAAATGATTATCTGATGGACACCAGATCCCTGAGAAGAAGAGTTGACTTTAACTAATGACATCAGAATGACTTGTAGTAAACCATGTCATTGAAAATGACCATTTTTGAATAGAGTTTTTTGAAGCCAGCATCTGGTGACTGTCGAGGGTATTGGAGCCTCAGTTGCTTCGTCCAACAGGACACTAGTCAGGTTAAAGCCTTCTAATCAATATTCAGAGAAATGTCCATCCAGAGTGACTGTGATGAAACAATGTCTCAGGGCCGATCACTTCAGTTTTTGTGATTTAAGAAGAAACTTACAGGTCATCCAGACCTTTATGTCTTGAGAGTTTCATATTTTAAACAGGAGGTTGTGCTAAAACTCCTCCAGGTCTGTCCTGCCTCTATACAGCCTGTCTCACTCTGTCCAGATGTTTCCTGTCTCCACCACAGCCAAAAACAATGTGAGGTGCACAGTGCACTGCAGATCTGTGAGGGAGTCGTGACCGGGAGGGAAGTGGAGCACAGATATTCAGCTGGAGAAACTCATATCATTTCATCATTAAGCAGATATTAGGCTTCAAACTGAGGAAGATTTAGGGGCGTGGTTAGCTTGATCGACAGGTCTGTTCTCCAATGAGACCGGCACTGAAGTCCAGTCTTGCAACACCGACCAGAAGCACAATCAAACACACAGACAACTACATGCATTTGCTACTGTTATTTATTTGAAAGAACTGCAGTCTTGAAGCAGATTGTAGATAGATGCAGGTGACCGAAGAGCTATGACAGTGCAGCAGAAGATTTTGTGAAGTAAAAACACTGTGCAGTGCTTTAATGCAAAGAAATCAACTCTGGTAAGATACACGAACAAAAACCTGTATGTCCCGGTTCACATCTCTCCCCGGCCCAGGTCACTTTATATACAAGTCATATTACTGTATGTTTTCTGTGAAGCGAGTGCTGCTGGGAGGAGGATATAATGTGCAAGACAACAGTCAGAATACAGTATATTGGTGGTGTGTAAGATTTGAAAAACTTGGACTAGGAACAGTCTGTACATCTGAAGTGTACAAGAAAAACTGATCGCTCAGAAATGATGAGGGGGCTGCCAATGGAAAGGAAGACATCAACCAAAAAATTTAGGGATAAGCACTCGATGGTGGTTAAAGTTTCAGTGAACCAAAGTGAGACGTGATGCACGTGGTCACGAAAACCGTGTGTTCGAATTTCTTTAAAGTCTAAAATAGTGATTTTGCACACTTGGTGCAGAGTCCCTTCCTTTCAGCCGTGCAACATCTTGAGGCCTCTTACAAAAATAAACCTGATGTTTAACACAGTCGAGGATTCGTAAAAGCAATTCACTGAGCAAAGTCATGTCAGGTAGATAAGCTATAAAATTACAGACATCTTAGACTGTTAGAGCACAGTAAATATGAAAAAATTCAACGTAAAAGTACGATTTTACAATGCAGTCATTGCCTTACTGCAATGTGCCGGAGTTATCGAGGAGTCTGTAACACCAAATGAACTAAAAAAGGCACATCACATTTTCTCAGGCTGACATTTAGACCCAGACGTCCCTCAGACGAGCATATTCAACCTCGCGTTGTTCGTGGTACGCAGCGATGTACCACGCCGCTGTTCAGCTGACCACTCAGATCCCTTCCTCGGGATGGTCTGTACAAACCTCACCATCAAAAAAGGAGACGCTCTCCTTTATTTACAGCAACTGTGTTTAAGGCAACCCTGCTGTTCGACAGGGACACCGATGTTTGGGCCGCCCGGCTCGGGGAGCGGCTCGGCATCGGACCCCGTTTCTAGGTACAGCACGTGTGACGTAATCTTATCCTGGTAAGAAAAGGTCAGCCAGAGATGGCACCCAATTACTAAACAATGGATTTAAAGGTCGGCTACAGATATTCTCGAGCAAACCTGCTGAAACATTTCCACTCTGAAGTCCGTGACAGGAGAATTCCTACATTGGTGTTTGTGTCGACAACAAGAGAGAGAAAAAAAAATGGCATCAACGTGATCTTCAAGAAGTCTTTGTCCACCATCAGAAGACCAATGAGAGGTTTTCAGGTTTCAGCGCTGATCCAGCACCAAGTTTAGCACATCAGTTATAGTTTTTCTTTCCATTTCAATCAGTCAGTGTCGAGAGGAGGACTGTATGCTGAGGAAGAAACAGATAAAAACAAAATGCTTTGGTCCATGCATGACCTATCTTGGCAGTTAAGATTCAAATATTCCAGAGCACACGTGGTGGCAGCTCATGTTCTAGCAGTCTGGGGGTTCGGAGACGTCCTGCTGCTTCTATCCATTCTCCTTCCACAGTACTAAGTGAATGCTATGGTCGGGCATGCTGGTGGCAAACACCAGTCCAGAGTCATTGTCCCCGTCCAGGCCGTTGAGCCAAGAGGTCACGCCGGCCAGGAAGCTGGATCCTCGTTTGGATTTTCTGTAGGCCGGTAAAGGCCAGCGCCCCGAGATCACCTCTGTCCTCAAGTCCATCACGTACAGGAAGTGGTTGTCGAAGAGGAGCGCGAAGACCTCGCCGTAGCTGAGCAGGGACAGGTTGGCCGGGTCCTGTGTTTTTATCACCCTGGGAACAGAAAGAAACAGTTTGTATCACTGGTTGTTTGGTTTGTTCATAAAAATAATTCTAACAGATACACAAATGCAACAACATTTACTTTGATCAAATGACTCAAACTACAGGTGTCGGTAAAGAGCTCGAGCTCTTTCAAGGATTTAAGGTTATCTGCATTCTTCCAGAACATTAAATACAGAAAACATTGTCTGTGCTGATTTAAAATTGGTGTCAAATGATGATTAAATCCTTAACGACCACCATGTGTTGCCAGCTTCCTTTTTATGTTCTGTACAAACCTGAGAATCTCAAAACTGGCAAAGTCCCACTGATAAACTCCGAGGTCAGAGCTGCAGACGATGTAGCGTCCATCGAACTGCAGGCGAGGCTGGAGGCTGATGCTGCGGTCCTCTGACACCGACAGGGTCTTCAAACACTTACAGTTGATTTCTCGGCCTAAAGGCCAGACCTGCACACACACAGACAGGAAGAGGATTAAGATGTCTTCAGGTGGAGCAGCATGGATGTGGAGGGAGGAACCTCACTTACCTTAATTTCATATTTATCAGCACTTAGGAGGATGTAATCACCAGGACTGTGCACCATGGATTCTACCTCACTCTTCTGTAGTATCACCTGATCACAGACAACAGCACAGACACACATGTCAAAAACACACCTTCAGATCCGTTTCATTTGATTTATAAAGCACCGAATCATAACAAAGGTCAGGAGGTGAAGGCCTTAGAATATTACCTATTACCAAGCATTACATCACATTTCATTAAACCACAACAGAAGTTTAAGTCCGAGGGCGCAGGGTCTCAGAGCGACAGAGAAAGGAGAGTGGAGCTGACCTTGGTGACCCACTCGGTGTGTCCGGTCAGGGTGTTGAGACAGGCGCCGGCGGCCAAAGCCCAGACCTTCACAGAGAAGTCTGCAGAACCACTGACCAGCACATCCAGCTCATCATTGTAGTCCACACTGAAGACTGAGCACACAACACATGTATTCAGCTACAGTGTGAAATACAAACATAGATTCAGAAGTGGCATCACACAGTAAACATCATACTCTTCTACTTCATGGATTCTACACATGAGCATTTCCTGGAGCTTTGCTTTAGAGGAGGTGAACTCGGATAACAGAGAGAAACTGGAGTAAAAATAGATCCCAAATAATGCATTAATTAGCTCATTTTATTAATAGATATCAGCCTTACACTGATGTTTTAAATATGTGCTGATATAAAAACTTGTTTATAGAACATGAAACACTGAACATGATGCTGGTTTAGAACTGATGTCATGATGGAGTTTGTCCACCAGAGGGATTTGTTTTCACTAAAAAGTGAACAGGCAGTAAGATGTGGGACTACTTTTTCAAAGATGGCGGTGTAGTTCTAAACAATGAAGCACAGGAATGAAATCAGAGTATTTGTTGTTACTCTAAATAACCCAGGACAGATATTTACTGAACATTTAAACCAACCTGCTCCTGTGTGGCCACGAAACTGCTGGATTTTAGCCCCTGTGCTCCACTCCCAGCAGGCTATAGTGTTGTCGAAAGACCCGGTCACAAGCTTCTGTTCATCGAATTTTACTGTGGCGCAGGTGTGAGTCTGAATCCCATAAATGCACTGTCCAGTGCGCACATCCCATAACTTAGCAGAGAGGTCATCAGAACCTGAACAACAAGAACAACATCCATGTTAGTGCTGCAACCTTTGACCTTTGACCCTACAGCCAAACCTTCATCAGTGCTCAATGAGGATGAGAATGACAGTCTCATGCTCACGAGAGGGGACACTGCACATGTGACACCTCATCTGAAAATGTAACTGTGCAGAATTCTACATAAAACAAAAAAAATGCTGTGTGTACGGAAACACTGAAAGAAGTACATCATTTTTAATTTCATAAATCTTTATCAAATGGCTGTTTTGTAGCTATCAGTGCTAAATCTTAGCAGGAGGTTTGTGTCTTTTAAAATGGATGAGGATAAGTTAAATAAGCTAATTAAAACAATGCGGCTAAATAAGTTGTTAAAAAGTCAGTTAAAATTAAAAAAAGGATTTAATGATGCCTCAGAAAATATTTTTACAAGGAAGAGTAAACAACGACTAAAAGGGCAAAGCTTGTGTGTTTATTACAACAGATTTGGGATAAGTGTGTGTTCAGCAGTGTGAGGGAGCACACAGTCGTGTAAATGATGTTGTCATTAATAATAAAGACAAGAAAGGTGGATGCTTCATTCACAAATCCATCTTTCAATCCACTTTGCTGCTGATATGAGCTGCGACTGATACAAACAATAAGTCATCATCAGCTCTCATACATCTGACTACCTGCTGAATGTTGATCTGTATGAGGTCAATCAAATCATGCAGCTCTGAAAAATGGTTCAGTATAATGTA
The DNA here is from genome assembly GCA_900323345.1 of Pseudochromis fuscus. Taxonomy (NCBI): domain Eukaryota; kingdom Metazoa; phylum Chordata; class Actinopteri; family Pseudochromidae; genus Pseudochromis; species Pseudochromis fuscus. The sequence goes on from OOFC01022772.1 coordinate 24,050, forward strand.
ATGCAATACAACACCACTATGAGTGCTGCTGTATTGCATTACATAAGGAAAAGTGATTATATTGTGGTGATAGAGCGGCGTGGCAGACAGATGTAGAGGGGTTTTCTACCTTTGCATGCAACACGGTTCTAATGTGATATTTTTCACACTGAAAATCCACCAGAGCCACAGCATACCTGTGCAGAGGAGGCCGTCCTTGTAGTAGAGGGCATACACTCGAGCGCTGTGGCCAATGAGGGATGACGTCTCAAAGGCCTCCTGGTCCTTCAGCTGCATCATGCGCAGTTTAGCCTTCAAGTAGACCCCCTTCCAGTGCGATGCATCCTGAATGGACTCATCTATCCTCCAGCCAAGCTTCCGACACACCCCCTGCCACACCTCTGTACATGAGCTGATCACCTACAGGGAGACACATGTTCTTTAAAACACTTTAAACACTTCAGATGAATAAAAACCAAGTACTGGGAACTGGAAAGGCTGAGCTGATGTACAGTAATTGTTCTGAAAATGTCGTGTTCACATGATCTAATTTCCGTTTTCGTCTACATGTAACCGCGATGACCACGACTTCCACCACCAACAATCAATGAGGTCGCACACGTCACTGCTTTTAGTGTTTGTGGAAGTCCCAGAAGCAGAGAAAAACCCTTCTTGTTCCTGATTTTGTCCTGGTAGAGAGTTCAAGTTGGGTCATAAAGCTTTGAACGACCACAGACTGAGACCAGAAGCTCATCCTCTGTTTCTCTTCTGGTCAGCACAAACCCTTGAAGCTCTTCGAGTAACTGGCACTTTCAAGTCCACGTATTGAATAACACAGATTGCCAAAGACAGGGTTCCTTATTACTAACTGTACTTGTTTGATTTCTTTGTGTACTTTAGAGTTAAATTAATTAAGCCCCCAGTTAAAACCAGGTGAGTGCCAGGACTAGGGTTAGGGTTGAGGACCATGGTTAGCGTTTTGGGTTTAGACAGGACCTAGAGACACGAAACCAAGTCCTACAACCTCCCATTTTCAGGTACCAGCTTCGAGGGAGGGCCGGTTCCGGAGCTACACATGGTCCAACATCCAAAACAGGTGGTATCTCAGGAACAGAAGGTTGCAGAGACAGGGGAGAAAGACTGGCATCCTCAGCATGGTCGAATTAGGCCCGAAGGATCCCATTTCCAAGTTGGACCACCTTTCCTTCCTGAGCTGTCAGTAAGGAAATGTTGGTCCATGTGCACAAGGCCAATGGAGAGAAAATGTTGACCAAAATGTTGTTGATTTCACCACACATAGGTAACAGCCAATAGCAGCACTCCTATATCAGAAGAAATTAATCTACTCTCTGGCAGCTATGAACAGATACTATGTACAATGACATTTACAGAACCCTCTAGATTAATCTCCTCAAATTCTTCTTATTTAAAAAAAAATAAAATTCAAAAACAGGGACACTTCCTAGAGATCACAGGTTATACAAAACAAAACTACAGTACTTGAGTAAATGAACTGTCCTTTTATGACACCAGTCCTAAATCTGCACAAACATTCTTTTATACATTATTTGTTCTTAAAAAATACAATATAAATCTGGATCTGGAGCATTACTATCCAATAAAAACACACATAAGCAATCAAAAATGTATCAAAAAAGAAAAAAAAATGCTGTTGGCAGAGGCCTCTCACATGCATCCTTTTAGTCTCTTTACAAGCATAATACACTTTCTACCTATTCAAACAGAACAAGACAGAGCCAGGAAAGTGCACTACCAATTAATGGATGTCTGACACTTTTATCAGCAACTCAGGACACAGCATTTCACGACAAAAGATTTGCCTTGACTTCTCTCTTGAGGTGCTAGAAATGAAAAGCCATGCAAACAAAGGAGAAGCGCGACATTTACCTTGTTCCACTGTTTGCAGACCAGACAGCATGTGAGCAGAGTCTGAGGATCCAGCCAGCGCAGCAAGTAGAAGGCCAGCTCCAGAGGAAGGAGGCGCAGGAAGTCACGTTTGAGCAGCGTCTCAAGTCCATTGGACAGGTGTCGCAGCTGGACTGCACCACTGAGGGATATGAGGTGGTCCAGAGACTGGTTTCGCTGCTGATCGTTTAGAGTAAGGAAAGTGGCCGAGACCGACTCCAGCCACCCCTCAAAGGCCGCCTTCTCCATGGGCACATGAGAGCAACCTGCAACACCTGAGAAAGCAACGCACGGTCTAATTTTAGCACTTTGGGTTAAACTAACATCCTGACAGGCCACAGAGTAGGAAACAGAAAAATAATGAGGTGGGGGTACATTCATTGTACCCCATGTGATGTCTTCGAATAACCAGGCTTCCTAATATTTTCAAGAAACAATTTTCCATGACATTTTCTGTGCTGGGTCAATGGGTATCATGACCACTGATCTACACATTCCTTTTAAAACATGCAGGAATATATATTCTCATCCATCACTGCCCATTTCATTCTGCTGCATGACACTGAGTCGAAACACGCAGCCAGTCATTGTATTATAATACTAATACATACACACACACATCATAAAAGTGTCACAGTACAATATGTCAGTGGCTTACAGGACCTTCTGCTTGTTTGTCTTAAATTAAGGAGTTTTCTAGGACTGGAAAACAGGTCAGAATTGCACACAATACACACTCTAGATTTTGCCGTGTTACTTAGATTTTATTCAATTGAACAACTTAACACAGGCATCTTCAAAGTATTCTTTAGATTTTAACAATGTATGACAGCAACTGTATCACACTGGTCAATGTGTGGTCGTCTCAAAAGGCAAAAACGTTGCCTGAAAGAATATTTTGCAGATTTGCTGGATAACTACAGACATTACTGCAAATGAAATACTGACATTACGAACTGTCAACCATGACACAGCAAATAAACTACCACCATGCAACTGTGCAAATTAAAGTCAAAACCACAACAGCTGATGGTTTAACGTCAGGCTTCAGACAGCTTACCTCACTATGACAGCGATAAAATAAACATACTGAGCTGCTAGGTAACATTGCATGCATTTGGTACACGTTTCATGTGTCAGAATTACTCATTTAAAGGTAATTACTTTTATGAGCTTATAAATTTGGTCCAAGTTAGCCTGGCTATTAGCAACTTTTGTAGCTAACGTTAGCTGAGTGACACTAGTACAATTTATTAGCAAAGCAGCTACGAGGGATAACCCCAAAACAATGGGCGAACAGTATGTGTTAGTAAATAAAATTTAAAAAATGTCCACTAACCAGGGAGTTGCAGGGAGTTTCGTTATGTCCACTTTCCCAGCTTAGTTAGTTCACATAGCGAAGTTAGCCGTCGTAAGCTAACCTGCCAGCAATCAAGTTGAAAGGATTGTAACCCAGCTTCGTAGCTAATGCTAGCTATCCACCGCGATACGAGCATTTAATTCTATTAATTTTGAATTACATAATTCCAACGGAGTAATGTTTCTTCCCGGGCAGGGCTATTTTGAGTGGTAGAGTAGATGGATATCAGCTTCTGACAGCATGAAAACCAAAAGATAATGGAAACGCTAACCCTCCTTTTGACTGTTCTTGCCCTCAGATGTGTCTCACAGGTTACGCCGTAAAAGTATTTGCTATCGCTTCCCCCCGAAGACAACATGAAGGGAGGAGACATCGTGAACAACGTATCATGGCCACATTCCCGATATTTTTATTCTCTATGCGGATACACTGATTCGGTTTTTGCTTTGTAATTGCATTTGTCTTATTTTCTATGACCTAACGTGCCTGTCAGATATTACTGTGGGCATCAGTTGAAACAAATCCCCAGACAGGCTGTTTTCCTGTGTGGCGCAGAATGTGGTCCGGGTTTGTTTTACTGCTGTGTGTCTCCCCATGGTTCCGCTCCGTTTGTCCAGCGTCTTGAGACGTTTTTAGTAGATTATTCATCATAACTCACGATGAGGTGCAAACAGTAACGGGACGACTTTTTTCCTGACAGTATGCGTGTTAAAATCACGTGAGACAAGAATGTGACATGTACGGTACGTTGCATGTGGTGTAGAATAATTACCACCAGAGGGCAAACACACAACGAGTTTTATATTACTTCTTGCATGGAGTAATTTTTGGTGTTACTTTCGATTACAATACATTGATTAAAAATATCTGATTTAAATGATAAGATTTAATTAATATCGTGTAGAAATCGAAATTGGAAAACTTAAGCTGAAATAGAAAATACACAGAATGTTTTTTGTATTATATATATTTCTATTATTACTTATTGTTAGTTCCACTTTTTGTATTCCCTTTGATTTATGATTCTTATGCTAACCCTAAGAGTTCATTTGTTTTGCGCTTTCAGTTTTATTTATACAGCACCAAATCATAACAAAGTCATCTCAAGCGGCTTTGGTAAAGTATTATCAATTTCTATACAAGTACTAAACATTTTTTTCTATTAGGATGTTTCCACAATTATTCTGATCCTAATACAACTGAGATTAACCTTTATTTAACCAGGATTTAAAAATAATAATAATAATCACTTAATATTCAGCTGTAAACATGTAGACCTGTATCAAGGTGGGGTTTTTTTCGTGCAGTAAGAAGAATACTACTCGTTAGTGCTCATATTGGTCCTGTTGGTGTGGTGTGAGTATTAAGTGGGTGGTGGTCAGACCCAGGTGAGCTTGGGCCTGACCTCAGTCTGCTGACTACTGAACTCATCACACACGAGGGTTTGTGAAACTGCCTGAAGGGTCTGATCTCCTGTGTGCAGGGTGGTGAAGCTGGGAGCCTGCAACAGAGTAGCTGTGGAAGTGATTGAGGCCAGAGCACCATCTTGATGAGCAGCACCAGCACTGTGGCAAATAGTTTGGCTTTGCACAGTTTTGGAGTTAGTGACTTTTCGGCCCCTTTTTAGCTTTGTTATTTTAACCACACTGCTTTCCAATCATTAATTTAATTGGTAAACTTTTAACGTGCTGTTGTCTTTGCCACCTCTTTTCACTGGGGGGTTAAATCCTGCAGGTCCTGATTCAAATCAAATCATCTGAAGCAATAACGTAATTTAACAATAGTGCCTCTTCAGTTAAAATTTGTGGCATAGATTCAGTGTCATAGATGTGTACTCTTAAAACACTCAGATGCAGCATCAGGTGTGTTGTTGTACGTAGAAAGATGGCCGCCTGTTTGTGTAACTCAGGATGTAACGAGTAACTTTTACCCCAATGTATCCTGAACCTGACAGATTTGACTGACTACAATAAAAATATCTGATCACACAGTTCCTCATTTCTCTTGAAAAGCGACCGGTTCCTAACTCATCTAAAGCTTCTGCATCACCCAAACCTCAGGTCAGGTTTTGTGTTATTTAAACTGAGTCTTTTGTTTCCCTCCAGAATTCACATGTCTGGGCTCCGATCCAAATCTAATCCCTAATACTGGAATCCTGGTGTAGTGGGTAATTGCTCTGGCACCCCTCTAACGCCTCTTTGTGTGTGTCAAGTCATGGAACCACAACCTGGCACAAAAATCTCAACAATTTTCATTCTCTCTCTGGGCCTCACTTTCTTTCTTTAAGCTTGGGACAAAAGTCATCTCAATAAGCGGTGGCATGTAATAGATGATTGACAGCTCTCTCCTGCACTCAGACATGAACAGGAAGCTTACCTTAACCTGCATGGGCGCCCAAGGCAAAGACATAGCGTTGGGGCCCCTGTTCAGGCCTATTATTAGATATAATAGTTGTTATATATTTATGCCCAAACACAATTTTCATATAGGCAGAAACTACAGATTTATAGAGTACTTGCTTTAGCTTTTGTTTATAATTATTTCTACTAATAAACTGCAAATAATGTGGCACTTCCCAAGACTTATAATCTTAACTTTAGACATGTTGGATCAATTTTCTTATTTTAAAAATTATTTATTTGTCCAGATCTACTTTTTTTCAAGATTTCTTGTGAAGTAAATTGCTGCACGGACAGATAATTTCACCAATTTCAAGTAATTTTCTCCTGAAGTAAAAGTTTTTTATATCTAATATTTAGGCCCTGCTTTTTTGAAATATCTGCTGCTGCTGTCGACACTGATATTCTTTAGTTTATTGGCACAAATAAGATTTGAATGAAAAACCAAGCAGCCAATAAACACACAAATGTGGCTATGACAGTGTCATCACTCATCCTCTTCGAGCCTCAGTTTACATATGATTAATTTCAAAAATAAAAGCATGGTCTTTTATCGGAGACCCTCCTTAAAAACAATCACACATCAGCTCCTGTAGATCACATCAGAGACCACACAGCTGAGTCATTTTAATAACACCCACACTCAGATGTAGTCCCAGAGTTTAAAAATGTGTCTTCAGCATTAAAAACAGAAGTGACGCAGAGTCTCGTGTCCGGTTCATCATGACAAACAGGACAAAAAATAAAAAATAAATCTGCTCTGAACTGCTCAGTGTTTTCCAGGTGGCACAGTCCTGCTCAGTCCTGGAGTGGTTTATTTACTGCTCCATCTTTATCTATGACAGATTAGGAGAGAACTGAAGGACAGGACACCCAGTCAGCAGCAGCAGTCTGTTCCCGCTCTGTGGTTTCATGTGATCACACTGTATTTCAGCACAGTTTGCTTTCTGGTAACTAATTGTAACTAAAAACATCCTGTGAACCCAACTGTGACTCATCTCCAGTCTGTATGATATGTATGTTGATTTGGAGAATAGTCTTCAGTGATAAAGCCTTTTGCACACACACACACACACACACATTGAGAGGAACAGATTTTTTCTTGAATTATAAACTTTTATCCCAACTGACCTTTTATTATTTTCATGAAAACTGTGAAATTCATGTTTATCGAATTTCTAAAATGTTATCAAATTAGCGACAGTTAACCAGACAAAGTTGCATAGTTACAAAGTAAGATTTAAAACTTTTATTTTTTAATGAGTTTTCAGTGTTGTATCATTTTCTTTTTTAAAATTTGTATAGCAAAAAATCACCTTAAAATCATACCAGAGCACTTTGTATGATAAGGTACAGTGTTATCAATATTCTAAGGACATTAAACATTAAAAAGCCAAAAATTACTCAAGATTTTTTAATCTATTATCAAAAATTAAACTACAAAGTGTATGTTAATTATGAAAAATGTTGATAAAATCCTGTCTCATGTTGTCATAAACTGCTGGACATTTCCTCTGATGGTTTCTCTTCCCACCTGAAGCACCAACGTGCAGCTCTCACTCCCTCCGTGTTGTTTTCCTGCTGGTGTTTTGTCTCAGTCTTGACATTATTCACACAGTTACCCATACAGTACGTACAAAAACACAATATCCAGATCATGTGCCACTTCCTGTTAGTGACACGTAGTTCAGTGGTGCAAATCTGTCTGGGAGGCCGTGGGGTGTCAGGCGCAGCTGGTGTGTGGTGTGGGTGGGGGATGGAGGGAGCAGAGGGGGGGTAACAAGTCTCTAACTCGCTAAGTGATGGATGTCGGACCACTAAGCTCCAACGCTACAAAGGAGCCACTAAAGCTGCTGAAGACACTAACGAGCCCGAGGCTAAACCCTGGCCTGGACTCACTGGACTGTCCTGGTCACACAGGAGGTTTCAGATACAGTCACCGGGACTGGGTTTTACTGAACTACACCAGTGTTTCAAACTAAATGAGTGTTTGTCAGACAGTGGTTTCTGTTTATTTCTGCTCGGGGTGATACTTTAAACTGGCTCAGGTGACACAGTCCACCTCATAATCAAACTGAGATGTGTCAAGTTGTGTTATTAGAATTCCTTTAATTCTAAGTTGATAATATAAACAATCAGAGACCACTTACTTCATACTTAATTATAAAATCTGGGGAATTTGATAAACACTGATTTAACTTCTTTAGATGGTTTGAGCTTCTCTTTAACAACTGTAAAATATGGAGAGTGTGTAATTGATGACAGCACAATGTTCACTGTGGTTAAGCGGTCCAACAAAACAATGTTTCATTTAAATCAGTGGTCCCCAACCCCCGGTCCTTGAGGCATTTGTTACTGGTCCGCACAGAAAGAATTAATCATTCCTATCATTTCCGTTGTATTGACTATTAGAGTCCAAAAGACGTTTTATTTTGAAAAATGACCGGATTCTCTCCGACTTCCCTTTCGCCTGTGCCTCTTGACATGTCAATAGGCTTGTCTTGGTCACATGATACGATGTATCAGATACGTTACCCAAAAAATAAGCCTGCAAACTAGCAAAAAGGAGTAAAAAAAACAACTTCTATGGACAGCTGCTGACAGAAAGTGACATGTGTCAATCAAATCGCTGTAATTCCTCGGCCATTAGCGCTAACGACCTGATTCCAGCTGATTCTGAAAGCTGTGGAACTTCTGTACACTACCGTAATGTAAGTAATATGTACAGAACCCTGCACGCGATTCCATTCCCCTGCATTCCTGCTGTAATGTATGTAATATATATGAAATGCTCTACTTGTCAGCTTTCAGAATCAGCTGGAATCACGTTGCTAGTGCTAATGGCACAGCAATACGCTCTGTGTTAGAGGTTTCATTTTTATGCCGGTCGTGTTATTTTATTTTTGCTGTATTTATCTGTCATATCTTGAAGGCTGGTCCATGAAAATAATGTTAAACCGGTCTGTGGTGGGGACACTTGATTTACTATATACTGAGTAAAAGATAATAAGACAGTAACAAAAAACTGATGCAAACGAAGAATCATAATCTTCTCCTCATCACTCTGACATCTTTCTATACTACCAGCTGATTGTGTTTGATCGTGATTGTCCACATCTTCTGATTAAATTCTGTATCACCAGATTGACAGATGACCAAAAAGGCCCACAGCATGATAAACACCGGCGTAATACCAGTTTAAATAAAAAACAAAAACATGTAATGTTTTTCATTTTACAATATTTTTGTTAAAATATAATGAATAGATGGAAAATCAATTAATTAATTACAAATGTGAAAAACCTGTAACTGTGAATAACATTATTTTTCGATTTTTTTCCAAAAGAAATGTATGGATGCTTTATTTTTCAACCAAAGAAGACTGGAAATTATATGTTATAATAATTCAACTTTTAAAAAAATCATTAAAGTGTTAGATTCAAGTTTAATACTGTAAATAAAGTTGACACAATTAGTGAAAATAAAGCATTTATTCAGCGATTTAACATAGATTGTTTTCTGTTAATTGACGATATCTTGAATAATTATGTAAAATATTCTTTATAAAAATATATTGATGAAAAGGATTTTTTGTTGTTTAATTTATACACTGTAGGTGAACCTTGAAGGATTCAGTTTAAGAAGCTCTGCTCTTCCTGTTTCTTTCCTGAATGTTTTCCACAAATGACTGATAAAGGATATTTGGATGAAAAGTTAAATGACAAACTGTGTGTGACAGTGTGAGTTTTAGGAAACAAAAACCATCAATGTAATGCATTTAATTCTATTTATTTCTTTTTTTGTGATTATGTGATCTGTTACCAGCTGGAATAGGCTCCAACCCCACACTGGACAGGAAGTTCGTAATAAGTCAGGTAGTAACAGAAATAATCCTAATCTGTACACGTATAAAATGATAATAAAGTGTCAAATACTAACAGGATTACATGTGTGTTTGCCTTTTATTATCCAGCCATCAGCGACAGTGAGCGTGTGGAGGGAGGGAGGCTGCCTCAGCGTGAACATCAGCAGGTGTTAGTCCAGCTCATGTTTTCCTGTTGTCTCTCTCACGGCTGATTACACTGTGTGAGTCCAGGGCAGGGAGGGCCGTCTGTAGCCGAGCATGGGCGGCGAGTAGCGTGCCAGCCTCTCAGCGCAGGGCAACACAGTGAGGAGTGTCTGCATCCAGCATGTCACTTCTTTAGGACTCCTTCTTCTTCTTCTTTAAATACAGTGTGGTGTTACATCGGCCCAGGTTCAGGGGTTTCACCATGGAGTTGGGGAAAGTTCATCTGAACCTAAAGACGCTGCTGCTGACCATGATGATGTTCAAATGGGGTGAGTAGAGACGACACTTAATCCTTTTTTCTGTGAAAGCGACAGGTCAGGGTGGAAGACGGGGACAGAAATACACACAGGAGCTGAGTTAAATCACATATTCACTGATGATTTTCATTGTGGTTCAATAGGACGTCCTGAGCGTCCAGACTCCTCTTACAGCAACAGGTCTCAGGAGTGTGATCTGGGCTCGAAGAGATGCAGCTCAGGGGACAAGTGGTCTCAAATAGATGGAGACGCTTTGTGGTTTTGATAATAAAGCGACTTTCTGAGGCTGTTCTCAGACAAACATCCCGACCGAACGATGAAATATCAGCAGGAGATGTGTTGCCGGACAGAAGGTGTCCCCTCAGTGGCAGAGGTCCTGGTGATTATTTTTGGTTTTTACGAGCCTTTTCTGGCGTATTTGACACATGACTGGTTCAGAATGAGAAGCAGGGCACCTCAGTCATGCATACTCAATCTGAGCAAACACAGATGAGATGCTCATTCATATCTGTCTGAATGGAGGTACACAATCAGGTCACATACTGTTCACCAAGTCTGGGTTTAACTTCCAAACTAAGAGATTTATTCAAAACAAACACACGCTGTAGTCAAAGTGCTGTAGTTTCCTGGACTTGAGAAGATAAGTTGTGAAATTTCATCTGTAGTTTTACACACAAACACTCATAAAGTTACATAAATTGACTGTTAAGTTAAATGTCTAATCTGAAATATCTATACCTGTGGATCGTCATACATTTCCTTAAAATAGGAAAGGAGAAGAAAAATAAATTCACAACTTTCTAGTACTTTCAGAAGCATATTTTTTAATGTAATAACTAAAATCGTTAAATTCAAGTGTAGCACTGTCAATACATTTCATTTTATTTGAAGTAAGTGACAGATATCTTGTATAATTATGAAAGTTACCACAACACAAACAAAGGTTGAAGGTTTTGAGTGTCTCTCTACACTTTATCAAACATTACATTTTTTTCGTGGCTGGAAAATGGACTCCTGACATCACTGCGTTCAGTAAACTCTGAGGATAACGGCCGAGCAGATTGTTCAAGAACCTTTCGTACAAGAGCGACTGATGCTGTTTGAAAAATGTATGTGTGTGTGTCCTCAGCCTGTGACTCTGGCTGTGTTTGGGGGTGGGATTCAAACACGTGACTGGAAGAAAAATGTGGAGCAGGACTCAAGTGCAGTGAATCTCTTTTGTGTGGAAACAATACTGGAGTGTGTTTAACTCCACACAGAGACAAAAACTTTACTCAGCAACAAGTGGACTGACGAACATAAGAAAAACCCCCGGTGATGCATCCGATGTGTTCACACACATTTTCATTTTCAGAAAACGAGCAGTAGATTAGCTAATAATCTGTCTCAGGGGAGGTCAGAGACAAACGACAGTCAGATTATTACAGATTAAGGGAGGATATAAATGACAGTGGGAATGGGTCTGACCAGGCAGCATCAGGTGTGTGTGTGTGTGTTGGTATGTGTGTGTGTGTGAATTCCTATATGAAAGACACTGTGGACCTGTTGTGTGTAGCTGTGTTTTTTCAGTGTCTCTAAATGTCTTCAGTGTTGCTGGAGACTGATCTCATTATAACTCAGCATTAATTACACATTAAGCTGAACGAGAGCTCTGAGCATCTACACAACACCTGTCGTTTTACTGTTGATTTTACACAACCTCCCTCTGTACAAAATAAAACTAATAAAATGATGATAATTGTGATGTCACATGTCTGATGTCAAATAAAATAACAAGTCTAAATCACTGTAAATTCATTTATTTTGTTTAATTAATGAAACTGTTCAATTTCAGTGTTGAATACAGTTTTCTAATAAACACTGGTTGTGTAATTTTACATAGCTGTGCGCTTGTTTAAGAGGCTACTCGCAAAATAACTATTTAGGACAAAAATGAGCAAGTGTTTCCCCCTTAAATCAAAAATACTTTTACAAATTGATCATAATTTCTCAAATATGTATTTTTTCTGTAAAAGATGAGACTGCTTTAACACTAACAATATATTTATTTAACATTTCAATACAAACAGTAACAGTTAAAATGAAGCACTGAGTACAGAGATGTGCTATTGTTGAACAAAACTCAACAAAAATGTTACTTTATCAGTAAATCTCATTCATTAAACATTATACAGACAAAAAAAAATACCGTATTTTCCGGACTATAAGCCGCTACTTTTTTCCCACGCTTTGAACTTAAACACCGGTGTTTCTCCGCCGATACATTTAGCCTTGTCACATCAGACCCGGTCAGAGTGGACCACATGAAGCTGTTCGAATAAATTCAATAGCGGCTCATAGACAGGTGTGCTCAATAGTCCAGAAAATACGGTACTCATCTCATTTAGAAATTAAAGCAACAAACTGTAGTGTTATTTTCTATTAATTCATTACTATTGTATTATTGTTTCCCAGCTAAAGGAACATTTCTCAGTTTGTAAAACATTTGCTGAGAGACGAGCTGTTTCCTATGTAGCGTAAAATCTCTAAATAACTATGTCACACAGTTGATTACAATACTATCATTACTTTTCGAAGGCTGGAAATAATAAATATCTGTAACATTTACAGAAATGTTCTTCCACCTACATTGATCTCTTGTTTGTGTTTGTAACATTTAGCTGGTGTCACAGAGCTAATCAGTGTGTAATGCTGTTAATGCTGTTCAGCTGTGCATCGACACACTTTCTATGAATATAAATATTTAATGTATCGATTATAAGAAGTCAGTCATGTAAAATGCTATGTTTAGAGGTGTAAGGTGTCACACGGTCACTGCTGCACCAGTCACGGGGTGAAACGTGAGGCCTGAGGTTCCCATTAAATAATTAGACGTGAGAGAATGAGGCAGAGGAGGTGACAGAGTGGACACATGCTGGAGATTGAAGCTTGAAGCTGTAATCTGTGCAGGTATCCTGCCACCAGGAGATTAGAGCAGCAAGGGGATTGGCCCCAAGAAGCCAAAGGGATTACAACATGGAAAGGCTGTGGAGGTCGGGGAGGCCATCAAACCTGCTCGGGTGAAAGATGGGGGGAGGGAAAGTCGGGTGAAGAGTAGAAAAGTGGGGTGGATAATGAGATGGTGATGAAGGCGTGGATCACAAAACAGGGAGAGGGTGTTAGTGACAGTTACTGTAGGAGCTGACAGTGGGAAGACAGATTTGTAAAGATGGTTCATTTAATGGGAATTGAACCTCAACCTGAGAGTAGGATGTACAGGATGCAGCAGACTGACAGTTACATGTCCAGTTGGTGTTTTCTGTTTGTTTGTTAATGAACCTCCAGCTGGAGATCAGACTGTGTGTAGAGCTACAATCAGCTGGAAACATCTGGTGTAATGTTGGTTAATGATGAATTTGTTTCTGTTTATTTTACACATTTTTATTTTTAACACAAAAAAATGCTGAACAGAAATATGTTTAACTGAAATCACAATGGAAAATTTATAACTGCGAATAATTTATTTCACTTCAAATGATTTTTAACTCACAATTTTATCATAATTTCCAAAATATTTAGCCTCAGATCAGGCGTTTTAATTCAAAACCATGTAAACATTTCTAAAATCTGATTATAATGAAACAGTGTCTCTGTAATTTCAGAGATAAAAGGTTGATTTTTAGCGACTGTATCATTATAGTTAGTTAGTTTTCACCACTATCATGTAAATATCATTCACTAAACAATAAAAAGTCTGTATGATTCAAACATTTCTGAAGAAAAACATGAAATAAAGGTATTTTAATCAATCAATCAACAGATTTCATGTAAAGTTAAAGCTACAAACTCTAATTAGCTGGTGATACTTGTAGTGATGTTACTTATCGTAGCTCTAGTTGTCATGAGCTACAAAGTTTAATCCAGAGAATTAAACAAAACTAAAAGACACACAATCCATATTTTTCCAACCACCACATTATGTCATGTGACCTCCGTGGTTGAGGTACACCGTCTCACTGAACCAGACTGAATACTCCCGCTTCTCCATGACATCTGCTTGGACAGTGTTTGACCTAACAACACTTGAGTTAAGTTTCTTATCAGCCAAGCAAAGGATCACCTCCTCACTCCATTAATATGTTTATCCTGGTCTCCTTCTTACATCAGGAAGACTTGAATCTAATCTGGAAACCCTCGACAGCCACCTGCGACTCTCCTCATTCACAGGTGGCCAACAGTCTTGTGGCGCCCACTGTAATCTGTGAAGTTCAAACACAGTTAATGTCGGCACTTTAGACTGAGGGAAGGATGCACGCTAACAGGAATTGGACGTGACAACAACCTTCTGCTTCAGACAGGGTGAGCAGGGGTCATGGCTGTAAGGCTGCAGAGTCTGAGAGCAGACATGTTGCAAACCAGGCACCGAGGAGTCATTTGCATGTGTTGGAGAATCATATGACTCATTGAGGAATCATTAAGACATATTTGCATCCTTGTATAACACCCTGTAATGTATTTATAAGCAGGAAAGTGTTTATTAGTAACAATTAGACATTTAAGCTGTAAGTCCTTAAGACAAGATACGATACGATGCGATACGGTACGGTACAGTACGATACGATAACACTCGATATGATACGATATGATACGATACGATACGATACGATAAGACTCGATATGATACGATACGATAGATAAGACTCGATACGATACGATACGATACGGTACGATACGATACGATA